>VMBQ01001836.1:121253-157239 GCA_007657795.1 Dreissena rostriformis | reverse complement strand
ATGTTAAAGTTGGCGCAAACAGACCAACAAACAGACCAACAAACCAACAGACAGGGCATAAACAATATGTCCCCCAGTATATACTGGTGGACATAAAAATTGATGCATGTTCAATTTCTACGTTTAGCTTTTGATAAAATGGGCATTACTGATTTTTATCACTGATGATGTGTTTATTTATGCGTATCAATTGACATTCGGACTGTAAACTTTGATAGCCTATGGGTGTTTTATTCAGTGCATGATATAATTACATTTAATTTGACAATCGGCAACATTTATATCTAGTTTGAAATATTTACCGTTTTGATTTTTTATATAAATATGGGTAGCGTGGCCGAGCGGTCTAAGGCGCTGGTTTAAGGCACCAGTCTCTTCGGAGGCGTGGGTTCAAATCCCACCGCTGCCACATTTTTATTTACGAATAGTTGAATTATTCTGGAAAACGCATTTTTAGAAGTAAATTGACCATCAGCTTATTTTATGTCTATGTGTCTATGAATGATCGGAAACGCAACCTTAGGAACCAAATAGTTTTTAGGATCGGCTCCAAACATAAGGGTCATCGGGTAAGTGGAAACCCACAACGTTTTAGCCCTAATTTGTGGTTATTACAAGTGGTAAGCAATTACCTTATTTGAGTTATTTTGCGTTTTGAAATCGTTATATAAGTTATTTATAATCATTTCGAAGTTTGACACTAGTGCAACATGTGTTACAGACGGCCTCCAATATGAGTAAAAAGTAATGTGTTCATGAAAGGCTTTTAGCTGGTTACATACAGAATGCGAACTGATATCATTTAATAAAGGGTCAAGGATATAGTTCTAACAAGTTAAATAATAAATATTTTGTTAGTTTGTTAGTCCAATGCTGCTTAATTTGGAGGTATTATTTCGATTGTGTCGGTCTTAACAATCACCTTAAACGTACATTGCGAACATATGTTTCCTTTAACACAGGCTGCTTTCGTTGATGAGTTTGGCAAAATGATATCCATGCAATGATAGCAACACCGAATACAGCATGAAAGATGTCGTTCAATGCTCTCACATACTGTTATCGTCTTGCAAGAGATTGTAAAGCATCTAAACCGTCGCTCTTGCAATTGATGTAAACTACTTTTGTAATGCGATATCTTTGATTAGCTCCACTTTCACCCGTATATAGTCCACACAATATATGAAAAGCCGTATGTTCATCACGTACGGTGGCATGAAAACGAATTTGATATGGTTTTTGATGCACGTGCGCACGTGTAGTTCTCAAATGCATACGTCTTAACGTGCGCAAGTGCAACTCCTTCTGTGATTACGTGGAACTCTTCACGTCAGAACATGTTACTCTTCGCGAATCTTGCCTGTTTAATTGAACGTGTGTTTTATTTAATAGTAAATAAGTATATTAATTTGCAAAATAGACACTAGTCATCAATTCCAAACAAAAACCACTATAGTTAAATGAATCAAAAGTAATGAATGTTCAATGCTCACTCGTACGTTTTGATTAAATCGCTATTAGTTGGATTATTATCACTAGTCATCTTTGTATTTCTGAGTATTCATTGACATTGACTGTAAACTCTGTAAACTTTGATAGCCTTCGGTATTAAAGTGCATGAACATATTGAAATTAACTATATGTAACATTTAAATATATTTTAAAATATTTACTTTGTTTGATAAATCATACATATTTTGATGATGATATATGTATAAATAGCGTTGCCGAGCGGTCTAAGGCGCTGATTTTAGGCACCAGACTGGTGCCTAAAACCAGAGACTCTTCGGAGGCCAGGGTTCAAATCGCACTGCTGCCATATTTATATTTACGAACAATATAATCAACATCGCATTTTTAAGTTAATTATATATTGTTTAATAGAAGAAGGTAAGTGTTGAATACTTAAGAGTTTATTTGAATACCAGGTAAGTGTTTAATACATACAAGTTAATTTTAATACCAGGTTCGTATTGAATACATACACTGTTATTATCTCTGCACGAAAAGATGAAGCTCGTGGTTAAGGTTGTATAAGCCTATAAACAAAATCATTTGCGTATAATATAGCTAAATATTCTATCATTTGCGTATAATATAGCTAAATATTCTCTTAAATCCAATCATCATTCCCGCATTTACACAAGTGTTGAATACAACAAAAATGCGCTGTAAAGTGACATCATTTTGTATGTTTTGCTTTGCGTAATTTGAAGTTTCACTTTTGTTTTTAGAAATTTCCTTTTGTTTACATTCTTTATGAAGACAGCCAAATGCGTAATTGATAAAATTTATTAATACCAGGTAAGTGCCGAACACAGATAAGTTAATTTGCTCAGCACAAAAACCTGAACAACTCGTCAAGGAAATTGGTTTGGGATTTCAAAGCATGGCAAAATAAATGTACCTGTATTCCTCACTTACTTAGCATTCACTATCTTAACGATCGATAGAGATAACGATATAGATAACAAGAACAAAAGCATAATGAAAGCACCAAAACATACAAACTGTAAATAAAAGGAAAGGCAGAGGTCATGTAGCCATATAAATGTTGTCTAAATTATATACGTAATGTATAGATCTGGTCATCCGGAAATGTTTTACCGAGTGCTTTAGCGGTATGCAGTACATGCGGAATTCAACGGGCAGTTTCAAACCATGGCGGCTCTAGATGGTGTCCGTGAGTCCTTTGATCTGGCGCGCTTCCGATTTCCGGTCTCGGAATACGATCGAGATATCGGCGACCTTTCTTTAAAGGAATTTGCTACCACGTTGGTGACGATAGGCCTCCAGGGACCGGATGGTCGCCGTGTGCCAGTCCTCGCAGAATTCCGTCTCACGATTGCTTTGTTGCTGACGTCGAACGTCAAAACTACGTCGCGTTGACCTACGATCCACAAAACCACCATTTCTTAAATCGTCATTTCCATATTTAAAACTGGTCGCATGACTCGGCTTTGTTTCGGACGCATCTTCTGCCCGATAGTTTCGATGACCGTTTTCTGTATGTGAAATATGCCAAGCAGTAGTGTTATCGGTCGTTTGTTTCACTCTTTCCAAGGTCAAAAACAGGTTTCCACCTTTAACGTCTGTGACATATGCATCCGGCCCGTCTTCCTTCACCGGAAGCGTTGGATTGTCAGTGGGCTGCTCCACTATNACGACAGTGCAACATGTGTTAAAGACGGCCTCCAATATTAGTAAAAAGTAGTGTCTTCATGGAAGCCTTTAAGTTACATACATACTTGCGAAAAGGTTTCATTTACGTTTAGGATCAATGATAAATACTAAATATTTATGTTATTCAAATGCTCCATAATATAGAAATAATTATTAGTGTTGTGTCGGTCTTAACAATCACCTTAAACGTACACCGCAAACATATGTTTCCTTTAACAAAGGCTGTTCAAGTTGATGAGTTTGCTAAACTGATATCTATGCAAAGAAAGCAACAACGAATGCAGCATACATAGTTGTCGTTCAATTCTCTTACATGTTGTAACCGTCGTGCGAGTGATTGTAAAGCATCTGCAATCAAAAAATAGAGTCAACCGTCGATCGTTCATCGGATGTAAACAACTTTTGTAATGCGATATCTATGAGTAACTCCACTGTGTCGCCGTATATAAAGAATACAATTTATGTAAAGCCGTACATCCATAAAGTACTATGGAATGAAGATGACTTTCGAAATAATTTCTGCACGTGCGCACGTGTAGTTCTCAAATGCATTCGTCTTAACGTGCCCATGTGTAACTCTTTCTGTGATTACGTGCAACGCTTCACATCAAAACATGTGACTCTTCACATGTGAAATTTGTCTGTTTCATTGAACGCATGAAGGTGCGACAGCTAGACTATAATCATTTGCTGTAAATTCTTTAGGCGGATTATGTTTAATATGTCCAAAACATTGCATTCGATTTCTAATTATTTGTACACTAATTGAATCATTACTGCAAAGTCTACTAGTCCACTCGATGTTCTTTTTTGGTAAATTAAGTGTGTATAATTTTATAGTTAATCAGTAGATTGAGTCGCAAAGTAGACACTAGTCATAAATTACAAACAAAACCACGGTAAGGAAATGAATCAAAAGTGATGAATGTTCAATGTTGACTTTTACGTTTTGATAAAATCTGTATAAATGAGATTATTATTGTGAAGTAGTTGTTGAAATACACAAAACATAAACGTCCATTTCAGTTTTCATTGCGTTTTTTTTTGCTGATACAATTCCACGTTTTCCAATGTACATTTTAATGTAAACATGTTAACGTTTTCTTTCTTATGTTTTAAGAAATATTTAAATAAAAAGTCTATTATTTCATTTATACCATTTTATTCGTTATAATTAAATATATATTAAACATTTAAAAAAATTCAAGTATTCTATTTATTTAATTATGGCCAATATGATAAAAGTTTATTAATTATCTTCACAAACATTTAATTGTTTGATTTATTCATTGATGACGCACATATTCGTTACGTTACATATCACCGATAAGGTATGTATTTATGCGTTTTGGGACTGTAAACTTTGATAGCCTTCGGGAGTTTAGTGCCTGGACATATTGAATTTGATTATCTGTAACATTTAAATCTATTTTAAAATATTTACTTTGTGTGATGAATGATACATATGTTGATAATTCATTTATTGTAGGTAGCGTGGCCGAGCGGTCTAAGGCGCTGGTTTTAGGCACCAGTCTCTTCGGAGGCGTGGGTTCAAATCCCACCGCTGCCATATTTTTATTTTCGAACAATATAATTAATATGGAAAACGCATTTTAAGTTTTTGAACATTGTTTAATAGCAGACCAGGTAAGTGTTGAATACATAAGAGTTTATTTGAATACCAGGTAAGGTTTGAATACATAGCAGTTAATTTTAATACAAGGATAGTATTGAATACACACACGTTTGTTTTCTCTGCACGAAAAGATAAAGCTCGTGGTTAAGGTTGTATAAGCCTATTAACAAAATTATCTGTGTTCGATACAGCTAAATATGCTATATTATCCAATTATCATTCCAGCATTTACGAAATTGTTGAATATAACAAACATGCTTTGTATAGTGACATCATTTTGTTTCTTTGCTAGGCGTAATTTGAAGTTGCTGTTTTCAACAATCTCCTTTTGTTTACTTTCTTTATGAAGACAAAACAATGCGTAAATGATTGGACACAATAATACCAGGTAAGTGTCGAACACAGATAAGTTAATTTGCTCAGCACAAACACCTGAACAACTCGTCAAGGCACATGGTTTAGGATGTCTTAGCCTGGCTAAATAAATGTATATGTATTCATCACTTACCTAGCATGCTCTTTGTCAATGATACGCGTAAATGCATCATATAAAACATAATGAAAATACCAAGAATCCCAAATGTAAATAAAATAAAATGTGAATTGTATGTTGTCATATTATTGTTTTCTAAATTGTATACACAAAGCATGAAATATACATTATGAAATTACATTATTGATGTAACAGATTCCAAAAATTATAGTTTACATTGATTGTAATTATGTATAGTAGCCCTACCGCATACACTATTATGTGCATACTTATGTGACAGACAATGATTCAATATTGTGTAGATCTGTTTATCCGGAACAGATGTACCAATTGATTAAGTGATATACAGTGCATGCGGAATTCCACGGACAGTTTCAAACCAGGGTGGCTCTAGAGTGTCTTCGCGGGTCCTTTGGTCGGGTACGCTTCTTATTTCCTGTCTCGGAATACGATCGAGACATCGGCGACCTGCCTTCATGTAAAGACCCACCGACGACGTTTTCCTCAGCAACCATGTTAGTGACGATGTTGTCGATCAGAGGGCTTTTGTCGTTCTCCATTTTGGCATCGGTAGTGCCTGGACCAATCATCTGCAAGGCTTCCAGGGACCGGATTGTCGCCGTTTGCCAGTCCTCGCAGAATTCCGTCTCGCGATTGCGTTGCTGCTGACGTCGGACGTCAAAACTACGTCGCGTCGACCTACGTTCCACAAAACCAACTTTTCTTAAATCGTCATTGTCATATTTAAAACTGGTTGCGTTAGTGGGCTTTGTTTCTACCCGAGAGTGCGCTCCAGAGTTTTGATGACCGTTGTCTGAATGTGAAATATGCCAAGCAGTGGTGTTATCGGTCGTTTGTTTCATTCTCTCCAAGGTCAAAAACAAGCTGCCACCTTCAACATCATTGAAAGATGCATCCGGCCCGTCGTCTTTCACCGGAAGCGTTGGATTATCAGTGGGCTGCGCCACTATTTCCTGGACGAGTTTTAGAGACGACGACGTCGCCTTGCATAATCCGACGACAACAAAGTCATATTTGAGCATCGCCGACATTTGAACGGGATGGACATTCTTATCAAGATACTCTATAGAGAAATGGTGGCCTGTAGTCTCATAAAGATGATCACATGACTCCTGTAAAGATTTCCTGTTGTGATGGTCAACGTTGAAGTTGGAGGTTCCAGTCAGGCTCGCGTTGCTTTTAGATCTTAAACAAAGGACATTCAAACCCGCGACGTCAATCCGCGTTAAAGCAGGCGAAGTGGACACGATATGAGCGACAATGGCGCGGACTTGGTAAGAGCTGATAACGATGCGAAAATTGTTGCAATCGATTCCGTTGTTATCCAGCTGAATATGAACATTTTCCCTGTCCGCCATGGCGAATGGTTGGAAAGTAATGGCGGAATAGACACCGACAAATATTAAATCCGATGACAGTCGCATCAGTGCGGATGTTTTTAGCATTAACTGGTTAACTAATGTGTTCATGTTGACCAACGTTGACATTTCGTAACTTGCTATGTTGACACAAACAAATCACGTGTTTTATGCTTCACAGTCTTTGCGAAACTCTGAATGTTAATTCTTAAATTGTCTGAGACCATTTACCAGTATCTTCAAGAAATGGTAATAATATCAAACTGCATTCACATATAAACCATCGAAACAAACGAGAAAACACGTATCCCTAAATTACTAAATGGCCATCCAATTGTAATGACACCATAAAAATATAAAGTGCATGTATTTGTACAACCATTTAAGGACATTAAGTATATCTAGATATGAGTTATTGGAGAGCGCAGTCAGTATTCGTATTGCAAGTGAAGAGGCCATTTCCGAGAAGTTCGATAACCGGAAGTACTGTTGATAGCCAGGAATGCGCGTTTATTCAACGTGTGATGACAACTTTCAGAGACTCATTCACAGATTGAATATTTGACATTTTTTTCTCTGTTTTTTTTTCTCCATTATTTCTGAAATCAAATGAAAGCAGCACATAACAAAGCAAGTTTTGCCAATGAGTGATCTAAAAATTAAAAAAAAAAGGAGTTGAAGTGCGAAACGATGGGTTTGGAATGTTTCTTTTTCAGGGGGTAGATCATATTCAACTGCTGTGGCGTAAGTGAGACAAATATTAAATATTGTTCAAATTGGCAACCAACGGCTGATTTTTCGATTTTTTCGCCTTACCTTTTGAAAGGTTTGTATATTTACCATGCATATTCGACATTATCCTTACGTGCAGGATGATTTACTGATAGCCATTTAACCTCGGTATAAATCCTGTAGATGCATTATCAATTTAAAAAAAAAAGGAATTGAAGACTTTTTACGCAAGTGCCTGATTGTTTACGATTGACACGGCTCCGTGTATGTGTATTTTTAGGTCATACAT
The DNA here is from genome assembly GCA_007657795.1 of Dreissena rostriformis. Lineage (NCBI taxonomy): Eukaryota > Metazoa > Mollusca > Bivalvia > Myida > Dreissenidae > Dreissena > Dreissena rostriformis. Next base: position 149,527 of record VMBQ01001836.1, on the reverse strand, counting down.
AAGGTTTTCTCAACAGTTTTCATGGAAAGGTGGACTCCAGATCAGTCATAGTTTACCTTGCATGAACACCAGGATGCTTCCAAAAAGCAATCGCAATATATGCATCAAAATTAAAAATAAACCCCCATTTTGCATAACTGTTGAGCACAGTAACTGGTGTTATTCCAAAAGCCAGAGTACAAAAATAACAAATATGGAAAACCGAATAAAATACGCATGTTTAGGTTTGCTTTGTTAATTAGTGATGTGCTACTATAATTTGTGAAGTCGCACTAAAATGTACGGTGGCATAAAGGGGACATGATACATGCTTGTTTCAATACACGTGTGGACCTATTGCTATCATGTGCACACGAAATGCTTTCACATGCTCACGAATTGCTTTCACGTGCGCACATAATAGTGAATACGTGCGCATGTATTCACTTTTGCGAGCGCACGTAATATATTTACCTATATATTTTAGTACACACTAAACCATGTTTATGGTGGGAGGGGAAAAGTATATTGATGTTGATTTATTGAATAACTGTGTGGAGAATTTGACTACTTTATCAATGCGGCTGTACACACAATACGTTAATAAGTATTTGATTATGATTGAATAATGTATTACATTTTATAAGCTGGTTGATAGTGCATGGTGAACAACACTGGACATAAAGTGTGATTATTTTCACTGCGCAGCTGAACTTGTTATTTCCTTATTTAAGGACAATTATGTGTGCGACTAGCAAACCATTTAAAATCAGGAAAAAGTTTCAAGTCATTCAAATTAAAAATGAGTAATTTTGCCTAATTTATCATCAAATAACTGTATGGTTGTAACAAGTTGTGTGTAATGTTTATTTACTTATTATCTTAAATCTTTAACAGTTGTTTTGTCTTAAAAATTATTAACTTTATGTATTTTGTTCTTTTCAGGGTGGAGATGAAAGTATCTTTGGAAAATCCTTCTAGAGACTTGAAGTGATATATTGATCAATGAACAGTTAACAGAAATAGTAAATGTTCAAAAGTGTCATGGAGTGATAAATGAACAGTTAACAGAAATACTAAATGGTCAAGTGTCGTGGAGTTATGTTTGTTGTAACTTTTTTCGATTGACCAGTTTTGACAAACTAAACAAACTTTTCTTTTATTCTGATGGTGCAAGTATTGCAGTGAAAGAAAAAAATCAAAGTACACATTGAATCAAAAAAATAAACAGATGAAACCTTGTGAATACTGGTGTACTTCTTTATGAAGTTGAAACTGAATTACTATTGTACATAACATGTAATATTCGTATGCTTATTATTGTAATGTAATTATGAATGTAGTGTTTATTTAGTTACTTAAGAAACCCATATGGGCAAGGTATTGGAAACTAAAGAAACTGTAATAGACCACCGCTTTATTAACATGCATAATCAGATTGTATATGCATCTAATTAATATCAGTAATAACATAGAAAAAAAACATAATTATACACTAATATTAATACATACCCCTTTGTTTTGATTATGCAAACATAAATATAAAATGGTCTGTTTATATAGTTCGTTGAGAGAACAAGCTTTTCGTAAACACCACTGAATGAAGCAGATTCCCTGCCTGTCACTGCGGTTGTAATATTTAACTTGCTGCATAACAATACCGTCTGTGTCTTTCGATGGTGTTCAAGTTCTTTTAACAGAGCTTCGCACCTTAAAATCGGTACCAATCTTTCGACTAATCATTGTCAAGTCTGCAAAACAACAGAAGAATAACACATTTTAACTTGAGTGCTTTTACTTTTTTGTTTTTTATTTATCCAAAAATTGTGTACAAGTATCAAAGCAAAAATATGAATAATGATATTTTTAAAAAGACATAAAGTAAATAGGAAGATAATATTATATTAATATTATAATTTAGCATAACATATGTTTAAAAAAAAACACAATATATACAACTTCAATGTGGTTAATTTAATACTTATGTTTATTTTAAAATAAATTAGTTTGAACAAGACACAATTAATTATGCATTCACTCATATAATATTAGGTTACACGAAGCCGTGTCAATCGTAAACATTCAGGCACTTGCGTATAACGTCTTCAATATTTTTTTAATATTCATAATGCATCTACAGGATTAATACCGAGGTTAAATGGCTATCAGTAGATCATCCCGCGCGTAAGGATATTGTCAAATAAGTATGGTAAATGTACAATCCTTTCAAATGTTCAGGCGAAAAAAATCTAAAAATCAGCCGTTGGCCACCATTGTGAACAATAGTTAATAATTTTCTCACTTATTTTTCTTACTTTTTTCTCCGTTACTTGCGTACGATCTACCCACTTTTTTTTTATCGTTAATCGATTTTATTGTTTACCACACGCAGATTGCTTGCATGAAGCAAGAAATTGTTATGCGTCAGCCCGGATTCAAATCGCAATTATTCGTTTCTTTCTATATATTTTTAGGTTGAAAAATCGAGGGTACATGAACTGTAGATATTCGGTATTAAATCAACAAAACAAGATTCGATTGTCATTTATCTTTTAAGCTGATTTGTAATCAATAAACCTATTAATGTATCTTCTAATCGATTCTGATAGCATGTCTGTTTTATTGAACGAATTATGGTGCAACAGCTCAATTATTATCAGTGGATTAAATCGTATATGTGCATAACGTTTAATATGTCAAAATTATTTGTACACTACTGAAATCATAGTCTACCCGTTGCACACTGCTTTCTTAATTCAGTGTGTATTATTTAATAATCAATACGAAGAGTGGGTAGCAAAGTAGACATCAAACATCAATTCCAAACAAAACAACAACTGTGAAATGAATAAAAAAAAAATAAAACTGTTGAATGTTCAATTTCTACACGTACCCCATGATCAAATCGATATAACTAATCGTATTATCATTGACACTCGGACTGTTTACTTTGATTTGCCTGCGGGTGATATAAGTGTATGAACTTCTTTGAATTGACACTCGGTAACGTTTGAATCTAGCTTGAGTTTCTTTTTTGATAAATGCTATATATTTTAATAAATTACGGTCTATATGTAGGCAGCGTGACCAAGCGGTTTAAGGCGCTGGTTTAAGGCACCAGTCTCTTCGAAGGCGTGGGTTCCCCACCGCTGCCATATTTGTTACCCTAGTTCAATTTTTGTATTTCACTTCAACATCCCTAAATGCTGCATTTCTTCTACGGCGGTGCAGATGAAACAGTTCAGTTAACCAGTCATTACTCAACTGCTTAAAAATACTTTAGATAACAATCATATGATATGGTGGATCAGTGCAATGATTGGAATATCCCAAGGATGGGGCCGTGCATTCCTTAAACGAGGCTTGAAAACAAAGATCGCATGTTAGAACATTATTTTCGAGATGTTACATTTTAGCCGTTTCACTGTACACTTCACATTGCATACCATTTCAGTATCTTTTTTTTCTTCTCAATCTAATATTGGAGTCCGCAGGCAAGGATTACAGTAAATGAAACATGATTTTAGTTGGTCCTATCCCCGAACTTAATTGTTTGAGGAGTAGCCGTACTTCTTAGCAAACAACCATAAACGTCATTAAACTATTCTAAAAACAGATTTTGAAATGATAATTAACCTTTTGTAACACAAAGCATGTCGTGTGTAACAGTCATAGAATGTCTAAAAGTGAGGACGAAAAACCATAAGCGGTCAGTTTCGCTAGTTGGAAACTCAAACATAACTTAAAACATAAAAACTGAAAATAAACGAACATTATTTGTACATGGAGTGCACGATTATTTGTGCATAATTATGTGTAAAGTTCTGCGTTGATACCAATTTTTCAACATATAATAACCGTTTGTATATCCATACTTCTAACTAGGGAAGCATCATTCAGACAAATAGTAAATGTTAATGAATCATTGTGTTACTCGTATTGCTTTGCTAATAAATATGCAAAGCACTTAATTAAATTCAATTCAATTATTGTGTACTATATGGTTAACGATACAATGAATTATAAATAATAAATGAAACGTTGTATACTTCCGTCAAGAAGCGTAACATAGGCATAATGAACGAAAAACAACAGTTAATAGCTGAGTTTGAGCCCATGACCTTCCATTTTCGAGCCTCACGATGATATGCAATACGCCTCAAAAAAAACTTCAATATAATTTATACATAATACATAATTAAGACAAAAAAAAAGGAATTGCAAATCATTCATAATGAAAAACTAATAATATGCAATGATCCACTGCGCCCGCACACTCTGAGGTAATTATTTTCCTGCTCTTTTCATTTATTGCCTTGACGGACGCAACTTTTTTCATTCATGTCATCTTTTTTTCCTTGTTTTTTTATTTCTTATGGACTATGTTCTCAAAACTGTTTTAGTCTTCGGGCATTGGTTTTTGTGAAATATTTGACAAGCGAGGAAACATTTGACAAGCGTTTAATTTAATTAAAATCAATAAGCTGTAGGTACCGTGGCCGAGCTGTCTAAGGCGCTGGTTTAAGGCACCAATCTCTTCGGAGGCGTTGACTCAAATCCCTCCGCTGCCACATTTTTACCCTTGTTCAACTTTTGTATTTGACTCCCCAAATCCTAAATGCTATGTTTTTCTCTCCTTTGTTTTGACACTACGGCGGAGCAGATAAAACAGTGAAGTAAACCAGTCATTAGTCAACTGATTAAACAAGACTATATATAAAGATAATCTGTTATGGCGGATCAGTGCAATGAGTGGAATATGTTTTCATTCATGTCATCTTTTTGTCCTTGTTTTTTTTCTTACGGACAATATCAAATCTATTTATAATGAAACCATCTAGGTAATATAATTGTTAATATTTATAATCAAAAGATGTAAGCAATATGTTTGTTATTCCATAACTCCTCATGACCATGTTCTCAACACTTTATTAGCCTTCGGTCATTTGATTTTGTGAAACATTTGACAAGCGAGGAAACATTTGACAAGCGTTTAATGTCATTAAAATCAATTCAAAAATATAAATATTTAATTAAATTTCAATTAGCTGTAGGTAGCGTGGCCGAGCGGTCTAAGGCGCTGGTTTAAGGCACCAGTCTCTTCGGAGGCGTGGGTTCAAATCCCACCGCTGCCACATTTTTGTCGCGCATAATTGAATTATTCTTAAAAACGCATTAACAAGTAAATTGACCATCAGCCTATTCTATGTCTTCGTATCTATGTATGATCGAAAACGCCACCTTAGATATCGAAACAAAAACAGTTTAGGGTCGGCAACAAATATACGGGTCGATCGGGTAATTGGAAACCCTGAACCATTTTGGGCCTTATTGGATAGAGATATGATTGCAACCAATCTTCCTTCTCACAGCGGTCACCTCCCCTATGGGTTGACGGTAGATATGTTGGCTCGGAATCCGTCAAATCACACTTATTGCAAACTCCCACCCTTTACACAGAGATGACTGGTTCTGAGCCTAGCTCCTATCAATTAAATTAACTACAGGTGGTAAGCAATTTACCTTATTTNTAGACTGCTGTTTTTTTTATTTCACGCTGTCAGGCTGCTAGACTGCTGTTTTGTTTACTCACGTCGTCAGGCTGCTAGACTGCTTTTCTGTTTTACTTCACGCCGCCAGGCTGCTAGAGTGCTGGTCAGTTTACTTCACGCCGCAAGGCTGCAAGAGTGCTGTTATGTTTACTTCACGTCGCCAGGCTGCAAGACTGCTGGTCTGTTAATTTAACGCCCCCAGGATGCTAGAATGCTGTTCTGTTTACTTCACGTCGCCAGGCTGCTAGAGTGCTGTACTGTTTACTACACGCCGTCAGGCTGCTAGACTGCTTGTCTGTTTATTTTACGCTGTCAAGCTGCTAGACTGCTGTTCTGTTTATGTCACGCTGTCAGGCTGCTAGACTGCTGGTCTGTTTACTTCACGCCGTCAGGCTGCTAGAGTGCTTGTCTGTTTACTTCACGCCGTCAGTCTGCTAGACTGCTTGTCTGTTTACATCACGCCGTCAGATTGCTAGACTGCTGTTCTGTTTGTTTTACGCTGTAAGGCTGCTAGACTGCTGTTTTGTTTAATCACGCCGTCAGGCTGCTAGACTGCTTTTCTGTTTTACTTAACGCCGCCAGGCTGCTAGAGTGCTGGTCACTTAACTTCACGCCGCAAGGCTGATAGAGTGCTGTTCTGTTTACTGCACGTCGCCAGGCTGCTAGACTGCTGGTCTGTTAATTTCAAGCCGCCAGGATGCTATAGTACTGTTCTGTTTACTTCACGTCGCCAGGATGCTGGAGTGATGTTCTGTTTACTTCACATCGCCAGGCTGCTAGACTGCTGGTATGTTAACTTCACGTCGCTAGGATGCAGGTCTGTTTTACTTTACGCCGCCATGCTGCTAGACTTCTGGTCTGTTTACTTCACGTCGCCAAGCTGCTGGGCTGCTGCTCTGTTTTACATCACGCCGCCATGCTGCTAGGCGGATGTTCTATTTTACTTCACGCCGCCAGGCTGCTAGACTGCTGGTCTGTTTACCTTACGTCGCCAGGCTACTACACTGCTTGTCTGTTAGTTTAACGCCGCCAGGATGCTAGAGTGCTGTTCTGTTTACTTCACGTCGCCAGGCTGCTAGAGTGCTGTACTGTTTACTTCACGCCGTCAGGCTGCTAGACTGCTTGTCTGTTTACTTCACGCCGTCAGTCTGCTAGACTGCTTGTATGTTTACATCACGCCGTCGGACTGCTAGACTGCTGTTTTTTTTATTTCACGCTGTCAGGCTGCTAGACTGCTGTTTTGTTTACTCACGCCGTCAGGCTGCTAGACTGCTTTTCTGTTTTACTTCACGCCGCCAGGCTGCTAGAGTGCTGGTCAGTTTACTTCACGCCGCAAGGCTGTGAGAGTGCTGTTATGTTTACTTCACGTCGCCACGCCGCCAGGCTGCTTGAGTGCTGGTCAGTTTACTTCACGCCGCAAGGCTGCTAGAGCGCTGTTCTGTTTACTGCACGTCGCCAGGCTGCTAGACTGCTGGTCTGTTAATTTCACGCCGCCAGGATGCTATAGTACTGTTCTGTTTACTTCACGTCGCCAGGATGCTAGAGTGATGTTCTGTTTACTTCACATCGCCAGGCTGCTAGACTGCTGGTTTGTTTACTTAACGTCGCCAGGCTGCTAGACTGCTTGTCTGTTTACTTCACGTTGCCAAGCTGCTGGGCTGCTGTTCTGATTTACTTCACACCGCCATGCTGCTAGGCTGCTGTTCTGTTTTTGTTCACGCCACCAGGCTGTTAGACTGTTGGTCAGTTTAATTCACGCCGACAGGCTGCTAGAGTGCTGTTCTGTTTACTTCACGTCGCCAGACTGCTACACTGCTGGTCTGTTTACTTCACGTCGCCAGGCTGCTAGACTGCTAGTCTATTTAATTAACGTCGCTATGCTGCTAAGGTGCTTGTCTGTTTGCTTCATTCCGCCAGGCTGCTGGAGTGCTGTTCTGTGTACTTCACGCCGCTATGCTGCTAGAGTGCTGTTCTGTTTACTTCACATCGCCAGGCTGCTGGAGTGCTGTTCTGTTTACTTCACGCCGCTATGCTCCTAGAGTGCTGTTCTGTTAACTTCACGTCGCCAGGCTGCTACCTGCTGGTCTGTTTACTTCACGTCGAAAGACTGCTAGACTGTTGGTTTTACTTCACGCCGCCATGCTGCTAGACTGCTTGTCTGTTTACTTCACGTCGCCATGCTGCTAGACTGCTGGTCTGTTTACTTCACGTCCCTAGGCTGATAGACTGTTGGCCTGTTTAATTTATGCCACCACCACCAGGCTGCTAGACTTCTTTTCTGTTTACTTCACGTCGCCAGGATTCTAGACTGCTGGTCTGTTTACTCCACGTCTCCATGCTGCTAGAGTGATTTTCTGTTTACTTCACGCCACCAGGCTGCTAGACTGCTGGTCTGTTTACTTCACGCCGCAAGGATACTAGACTGCTGGTCTGTTTTACTTGATGCCCCAAGGCTGCTAGACTGCTGGTCTGTTTACTTCACTCCGCCAGGCTGCTAGACTGCTGGTCTGTTTTCTTTACGCAGCTATGCTGCTAGACTGCTGGTCTGTTTACTTCACGCCCCCTGGCTGCTAGACTGCTGGTCTATTTTAGTTCACGCCGCCAGGCTGCTAAAGTGCTGTTCTGTTAACTTCACGCCGCCATGCTGCTAGAGTGCCGTTCTGTTTACTTCACGCCAGTGTGCTAGACTGCTTGTCTTTACTTCGCGCCGTCAGGCTGCTAGACTTGTTGTCAGTTTTACTACACGCCGCCAGGCTGATTGACTGCTGGTCTGTTTACTTCTCACCGCCATGCTGTTAGAGTGCTGTTCTGTTTTCTTCACGCAGCCAGGCTGCTAATCTGCTTGTCTGTTTTACTTCACGACGCCATGGTGCTAGACTGCTGGTCTGTTTACTTAACGCCGCCATGCTGCTAGACTGCTGGTCTGTTTTACTTCACGCCGCCATGCTGCTAGACTTCTGGTATGTTAACTTCACGTCGCCAGGCTGCAGTTCTTTTTTACTTTATGCCGCAAGACTGCTAGCTAGCCTGTTTACTTCAAACCGCCATGCTGCTAGACTGCTGTTCTGTTTAATTCCCGCCGCCATGCTGTTAGACTGCTGTTCTGTTTGCTTCACAACGTCATGCTGCTAGAGTGCTGTTCTGTTTACTTCACGCCGCCATGCTGCTGGACTGCTTGTCTGTTTACTTCACACCGCCATGCTGCTAGGCTGCTGGCCTGTTTACTTCATACCGCTATGCTGCTAGACTGCTGGTATGTTTACTTCACAACGCCATGCTGCTAGAGTGATGTTCTGTTTTCTTCACGCAGCCAGGTTGGTAATCTACTTGTCTGTTTTACTTTTAGCCGCCATGCTGCTAGAGTGCTGTTCTGTTTACTTCACACCGCCATGATGCTAGATTGCTGGTCTGTTTATTTCACGCCGCAATGGTGCTAGACTGATATACTGTTTACTTCACGCCGCAATGGTGCTAGACTTCTGTTCTGTTTTTTCACGCCGCCAGGCTGCTAGACTGCTGGTCTGTTGAACTTCACGCCGCCAAGCTGCTGGACTGCTGTTCTGTTTACTTCACGCCGCCATGCTGCTAGACTGCTGGTCTGTTTACTTCACACCGCCATTCTGCTTGACTGCTTGTCTGTTTACTTCACACCGCTAGGCTGCTAGACTGCTTGTCTGTTAACTTCACGCCGCTATGCTTCTAGACTGCTGGTCTGTTTACTTCACACCGCCATGCTGCTAGACTGCTGGTCTGTTTACTTCACGCCGCCTTGCTGCTTGACTGCTGGTCTGTTTACTTCACGCTGCCATGCTGCTATAGTGCTGTTCTGTTTACTTTACGCCGCCATGATGCTAGACTGCTGGTCTGTTTACTTCACACCGCCATGCTGCTTTACTGCTTGTTTTTTTACTTCACGCCGCCAGGCTTCTAGACTGCTGGTCTCTTTACTTCACGCCGCTATGCTTCTACACTGCTGGTCTCTTTACTTCACACCGCCATGCTGCTAGACTGCTGGTCTGTTTACTTCACACCGCCATGCTGCTAGAGTGCTGTTCTGTTTACTTCACGCCGCCAGGCTGCGTATCTGCTTTTCTGTTTTACTTCACGCCGCCATGGTGCTAGAGTGCTGTTCTGTTTACTTCACGCAGCCAGGCTGCTAATCTGCTTGTCTATTTTACTTCACGCCGCCATGGTGCTAGACTGCTGGTCTGTTTACTACACACCGCCATGCTGCTAGACTGCTGGTCTGTTTTACTTCACGCCGCCATTCTGATTGACTGCTTGTCTGTTTACTTCACGCCGCCAGGCTGCTAGACTGCTGGTCTGTTAACTTCACACCGCCATTCTGATTGACTGCTTGTCTGTTAACTTCACGCCGCCAGGCTGCTAGACTGCTGGTCTGTTTACTTCACGCCGCTATGCTTCTAGACTGCTGGTCTGTTTACTTCACACCGCCATGCTGCTAGACTACTGGTCTGTTTACTTCACGCCGCCATGCTGCTAGACTGCTGGTCTGTTTTACTTTACGCTCCCAGGCTGCTGGACTGCTGCTGTGTTTACTTCATGCCGCCAGGCTGCTAGAATGCTTGACCGTTGACTTCACACGAACATCTATGTTAATGAATAAATTAAGCTAAAATAAGCTTTTGGCGCTGTATAGCATTACTCAGAATACCAGTAACAAAAGTTGATTCCTGATAATAAAAAAACGGATGTATCGGTCCAGCTTTAGAAGATGCAAACGAGAGATAAGCAATTAATTTACTATCACCGCTTGTCTGTTAATTTTAATATAATGATTTGAACATATTAAATAACTAACAAACAGTCACGCGCTCAGGAGCGTTTCTGCAAAACAAAATACCTATGTAGACTAATTTAAACAATGTACGGATTAAGATAAAGCAGAATTGCAGGTGGGGGAGTCTTCCATTGTTTATGCCCCGCCATTTGAAAAGGTTATAAAATAGTTGGCCCCATTTCATTGTTTTGCCCCAGACATTAAAAATATATCCCACCTTTTGTGTCCCCTTTTTATGTGCCAATGTTTTTTGTTTGTAAAGTCAGGCCGGTCTTTTATTGCCTTTTGATAATTCAGTAACATACAGTATTACCGGTACTTGGTACTAGCATAAAATATGTTTTAATAAGGATTATACCCCATGGGATATATGCTTCACTAAATGCCTGAAAATAATCGGCACAATAAAGTCACTTACAATGTTCAAAGTTTACCATACAATGATTCACGAATATGGTTGCCCTACCCCGTCCTCAGCCCCGGGATTAAATTCTTACAATGTTCACCTAAAATCAATTGCTTACCACTTGCCGTATCTTGCTAGTTGGCAAATTGCTTCTTTAATTGCTTACACCATTCGGTGTTTTACGAGTCCCTAATGGCGTTCATAATCGGTTCATCGAGAAGCACTTTACGTTTTTGTGTTGAAGTAAAAACAACACAACACGCCATCACAATGCAGCGCATTACACCTATCCCTTTGCATGCTGGGAAATTTGTCGTCTGCTAAAATGTCGTCTGCTGAATTTTTTAAATCAACATTTTCGTCACTTTTTTTCAAAGACCACTATCAGAATAGCAAACAGTTTGGATCCTGATGAGACGCCACGTTCTGTGGCGTCTCATCTGGATCCAAACTGTTTGCAAAGGCCTTCAAAATCCGGTTCCAGCGCATTACACCTATACAACGTTTGTTCGCAATCAATACATTTTAGGGTTATCGGACTTATTGATGACACGCGACGCCCCCAGGGTACCAGGTGACACACCTATAATCGTGTGTGAGATCTTTACTTAAAAGGGAATATTCTTTTTATTCAATCTATTACAAAAGGTGTAATTGCCACATGTCACAAGATAACTAACAAATAGATTCTCTAATCGCGTTAATCAATTGATGCATTTTCTTACATGTACGAAATTAGTCAATGGAAAAATATGTGTATTTGATCTAGATAAAATTGTGTGTACATTAGATGACTCAATTTAAATAAAACATTGCCATACACCCGTATATTTGTGCATTTTCTCAATTTTTTCATGCGTATCTTTTCATAAAAAGTTAACAAATGAAGTAATATATCAACGATTCCCTGACAAGTTCGAACATTATTTAAGTATGGCCAGTATACACTAAACAAATACATGTTCATGTCTGAAACGAAATTAACACTGAATTGTCGGATATTTCTCAAAGTATGCTATGCTGACGTTGATATGGGCCTTGCCTTCTACATTCAGTAACACCATTACAGTATATTTTAACAGATCAAATGTTCATCTGGAGTTATCGGGCATGTTCATCAATACATTAATATATATGGTTTTATATGCTTTATTCAATATGCAATAGACATTCAGTTCATGAGTTTACATGTTCAAAACATAGTAACATATAAACAGGCATGAAATGTGATCAGTATTGAATTTCATAAGTTGTTAAATAAATAATCAATACACGAAAAGGTATAGGACATTTGGATTACAACATTTATAATCTATTTAATAATGGTAATACGATAACATAAAAAAACAAAGACGAATCTCTAAGAGAGGAAGAAGTCAAGTTTGAGCAATAAATTATATATAAATAATATATATTCATAGTTTAAAAAATTACGCGTGCTATTATCATGTTAAATGAAAACAACAACACAACGCATCGTGACGTCCACTTGTGAGATGAAAGGGATCTTTCAAGTAAAGCGACAGACATAAACCATCAGGCCGATTTTCTAAACAAATGCGTTAGCGATATACACACGAAAACACAACGATCTTCGGTGGAAAATAGCCTGTCTGCGTCAAATACACCAGCCGAACACCTAAATCACCTCCACGACAAACATAAGACATCTATAATGGGAGTTTAATGGCTTCCGTGGACAGGTGGACAGGCGTAGTTTGGAGGGAAATTATGTATAGTCTTCCCCCCACCCTTTTAGGCCGCTCACATTATCTCCATTTCAAGTTGCAGCCGTGTACGTCCCATTGTGGCTACTCCAGCCTTTAAAAGCGCTTTCCTTTGTTTCTAATGTCCATTAAAAGCGGTGGCACCCACTATCCGTTGTAAATTAGTGTCAGCCCTTTCGAAAAAGACGCTGTCGCCAAATTGCGTGCAATCTGCTTCGATGTTAAACCCCCCCATTTATATCATGATTATGTCTGTGAAAAAACAACAACGGAAAATTGGCACACTTACTCTACATAATACGTTTATATTGCTTGTACATGGTGGAATCATAAATAATTACCGGAAAAAAGAATCAACAATTTATAAGGTACTTATTTAAACGCGGTCATTCGTACGAGTATGTATCGTGATAGTGTAAAATACCACAATACCAACACTAATTTCAAACATATACAAACGTAACGATATTTACAACAACTTACAGTACCTATTGCATTGTAAATAAATATTTACCATGTTTACGTCACTTTCCGAGTGCACCGGTCTATTTACCGTGGGTTACCTAATCCTGTCCAACAATAGCGCTCTCGCACGGAGAGGTCTGGTTCAACGCAGCGGGCGGCTGCCAATTTCCCGCCGTGTATTGATCTTATATAGTCCTGTAATTGGGCATTGTCATCTACAATTATCACCAAGCTACGAGTTCGTTGTAGCACCTTTTATTACCGTCTGGCGACTAGGCCCAGACCACTTTTGCTCCCCATAATATTTTCCCATCTTTAAATGTCCGTGTTCTCAAAAAGGCGAAGAACCATACGTTAACTGCTTCTAAAAGTGGCTTCGTTATCAATACAAACACTACGCTAACCGATGTAAGTACTTTAGAGTGTTGTTTTTGCCATAACACATTGTGTGTATGTGTTAATAAAACTGTAAATGGTGCACCGAGAATATTGATAGTGCAACATGGCCATAACTAAATAGACAGCGGACGTTAGCGTAGTTTAACGCCGATAAAAGGATCCACCGACCTAACAATGTCTACACAGGATCCACTCAAAGACTTGATTTGCATTAAAATTGAGCCCCGCTCTTTGAAAACGATGTTTAATGCATGTGCGTAAAGTGTCCTCCCAAATTAGCCTGTGCAGTCCACATAGGCTAATCTGGTACGACACTTTACTTTTATTGTATTTTTCGTTTAAAGGAAGACTCTACTTGACAAAAATCTAGTTTAGGCGGAAAGTGTCGTCCCTGATTAGCCTGTTCGAACTGCACAGGCTAATCTTGGACGACACTTTTCGCACATGCATTAAACCCCCTTTTCACATAGCGCGGTTCAAACATAACTATTATTTTTTCAGCTGTTTTTTTTTTCACGAGAAACAACATGCACCTTGTTTTAGAAAAAGTGATTATCCTTGAAAATCCATAAGAAAACTATACCAAGACACGGCCATTTTCTGACATCCTGAAATTCAAATGCTTATCTGGTTTCTCAAGACCACATTCACAAGAACCCTCAATACAACATTTTACAAAAAGTAATTCGCCTCGAGCAAGACAAATTATACAATAAAACACTATTTTAACGGAGTTAGATCTCGCGGAATGTTTCTGAGAGTGCATTGTTTATGTCTGATAAGCATTTGGCTGGACATATATTGCAGTCAATCATGGAAATCATCCTGGGTGATATATTGGATAATATCTGGCGTCGTTAATGGCTTCACGTTGCCAATGTATGTCTCTTGTTTGATATGTACGGCATAATTAATTGTTCGTGATAACACGGTACAGCAAGGTATAATAGCCCATAACAATCAAGGTTATTCTTGGCACTGAACCTTTACCCCTTGTCGAGCAGCGAAAGTAAATGTAGTGTAACATAGAAATGAGCCTCCTTTGGGAAAACCGTGCTTAACCCTTTGCATGCTGGGAAATTTGTCGTCTGCTAAAATGTCGTCTGCTGAATTTCTAAAATTAGCATTTTCTTTGTTTTTTTTCAAAGAATACTATCAGAATAGCAAACAGTTTGGATCCTGATGAGACGCCACGTTCTGTGGCGTCTCATCTGGATCCAAACTGTTTGCAAAGGCCTTCAAAATCCGGTTCCAGCGCTCAAAGGCTTAATTCATGTGCTTGAAGTATCTTCCAATATTAGTCTAGAGTCTGCACAGGCTGATCCGGGATGACACTTTCCGCTTTTATGTAATTTAAAGGAAGTCAATTTTAAACGAACATAGAGTTTATGCGGAAAGTATCGTCCCTGATAAGCCTGTGCGGACTGAACAGGCTGATATGAGTAATACTAAGCGCACACGCATTAAGCGCGGTTTTTCCAGACCCACATGCAATGTAAATTAGAAGTATAGCTCATCATGTCAATCTGCATGCTGGCGATAAGGTTGTCGACGCATTTCTGCGAGTCTGCGATGACGTGAGTTAACATTTAAAGTGATTGTGTACATTATTTACAACACAATAATTTTTCATCATAAATTGGATGTGAAAGTTTTGGCATAATATAATGTAGAATAACAACCCAATAAAAATTCCACCTAACCACACAATTAATGTCAATGATAAGCAAATTAAATGAATGTTTTTTCAAACCATTGAACTCAGTAATGACACGTTGAACTATTTGCCTTGCTTCCCGAAAAAATGGTAAATTTTATGAAACAAATACCTAGGAATTAGCACAAATTCAAATTAATCCCGTTGGAATAAAACAAACGAGAGAAAAAAAACAAGACAATACCATAAACCACTGGAGATGATTAATTATTAGGATTGTCGCTATGGCGACAAGGAATGGTACATTCCGATTACTCCTTGCTATGTTCTGTTGTTGAAAATAATACTCAGATTTCCAGTGTTTAAATTTATGGTTTGTTTTTCATTTTCATTAAAATATTATTTTGGTTCAACTCTTTTTCAACAGTTAGTTGCACTTGTTCACGTTTACTGCGGTTGCTGTAAAATTAAACAGTGGAAATAAATATGTTATAACAACAGTCCTAGCGCCGTGCCCAATGCACTATTGTAACGAATTCAGGTTCAACATAAATGGCATTCAATCAGCATTTTCTTTTTGTTTTCGGTTTCAGCCAGTGCATTGCAGTGATGTATAATTTTCCAGAAACGATTAAATTAACGTCACAAAATACGTGAAATACGAAGTGTGAATAGAACGATTCTTTTATTACTGAAATCAAAACCCCTCAAATTTTACCCCTGAGAATTATTGTTGTTTCTAAGTATTCCAAAGATGCACCAACTGTTAAGCAATCCATGCTCCAAACTGATTAGTTGTCATATCTTAGAGTTTTAAATCGATTGCTGTGATGCCAGCGTCTGCAACAGGAAATATAACGTCATTTTTTATTTCATAAAAAGAGCAATTCACACAAAAAAATAGTGAGTATTCTTGAAAATATGATTAATGCTTGTTCTCAGACGTGTTAATTAAAAGCCTAACAGAAAGTGCATTCTTTCCTCCTTTACTTGAAAACCAACATGCATGAATCGACACCAACAAACAGTGTTTCAACGCTATCATTTATACATTTCACAATTACCATTAACTATAATTTGATAGATTATAAGCATAGTGTACTCTCTGTAAGATGGTGTTCATCTTAACCCTTTGCATGCTGGGAAATTTGTCGTCTGCTAAAATGTTGTCTGCTAAATTTCTAAAATTAGCATTTTCTTCGATTTTTTTTCAAAGAATACTATCAGAATAGCAAACAGTTTGGATCCTGATGAGACGCCACGTTCTGTGGCGTCTCATCTGGATCCAAACTGTTTGCAAAGGCCTTCAAAATCCGGTTCCAGCGCTCAAAGGGTTAAATAAACCATTATAATAAGGACCCTGCCTGGTGTATAGGGCGATGTGAAGATATTTTAACGAATATGCATGACATAACATATAAAACGAAAACTGCGTCGAAAGAGTTTAAGAAATAATTGATTTGCTAAATATGTAAAATGTCCCAGCTAATTAATATGGACTGCAAATACGGCAGATTTCTGCGCCATTACACCAGGGAAGCTGCATTTAAAATATAGTAGGTGTTATTAATTCCTTTCGTGGCAAGGCCGCAATATCCGGAAAATCTCCATAAACGCATTTTTTTTATATATTTTAGCTGAGTGTATTTCGATTGATGATTATCCAAAATTGGAACTTTAATTTTAATAGTATTTTAACTCATTAGTGCTATATCTCTTGTTTGTATTGAACGGTATTTTTGTTGTTGAATATATGACACACATTTTATAAAAAATTGTCATTTTTTCTAACTGTGAGCAGGTCTCTTTAAAGAGAGATATTCACTATTTGGAAATTAAACATTCCCTGTTTTTGTCATCCATATCAAAGCAAAGCGGAGAATGAAGAATTCTTCGTTTATGATGAAGCGAAACGACACTCATGTACATGAAAATTTAATATACAATTTTATCGAAAGATTTGCTGAGAAACATCAGTTGAAATCGTTCAAATTATTTAGAGTTTGTTACTCTTGTTGATCGATATTTTAATCACCTATTGCGGAATTATTGACCCATACCGGAAGAGCCTATAAATTATCTATATGTAGACCTTGTTAAGCAGGTGGTCATTGGTTAAAGCCTTAGTTGAGAGGAGCTTCTTTATGGAATGCTTCAATTGCCAGCTAATGTTGGTCACTGCTATTTCTTTAGTTAATATAAATGCGATATGTTCTGCAATTTTCTAAAATACTCATCTGTCACTACTGGTATGATCTTTAATTTTGTTCGCAGTCGTTTGGAGCAAAACAAGTCAGGCATGCGATTTGCGATCGTGTTTGTGTTTCAGAGTGTCATTCATTTGCAAGAAATTGTATCTATATAAATAAACTATAAGCTACATTTTGCCTAAGCAAAAACACAGTTTGGACATGTCATTGTTTTACATTAGTTTATCCAGCGTTCTATGTCTTGCTTCAATTCCAGACCATCGTAAGACAATTTTCGGCAATATAATCGTTTGGTACTTTGACATCGTCTTGAAAATCTCTTTCTAATGATATCACTAACGTGGTTTTATTAAGGGCGCGGATGTCTTATTTCAGAATTCTGAAACCCCTGAAGTTACTCGATATGAGGTATGGCATTAACGCGACGAGTGATTTATGAAGTTTATATACATTGTTTTGGTTTCTGTTATTGTAGTTGTGGTGGATGTACTACTTGTCATAGCTGTAATAGTCATGAATAGTATAGATGCTCGATGCCGCTATCTGATAACGTTCGTCAATGTTCAAAGATCTATAACATTTATAATAATTCTATACAATAATACAAAAACTATTAACTCATAAAAAATATTTTGATTGAAACCAGGGTGAATTGCGGAAATCGAGTGTTTGAACCGAAAACGAATTATAAACATAAGCAATAACCAGACCTTAAGTATTTGTATTGTATGATGCATTTCTTTGTATAAATATAGACTCCTGATTGTAATTTTTCTTAAACATTTATTGCCGTTTTTTTATCCATTCAATTTTTATTGAATCGCATTTCTTTCAATAGATGTTAAGTATATATTTTTCAAAGTTTAAAGGGACTATGCCATTTAAAAGGGCCTAAAAAGGACCATCCTTAAAAACTCTGTATTTGTCAAAAATAACGTCATATAATAAAGGATACAAATCGCTATGTATGCATTCTGAGATACAAACTATCTCGTAAGATGGGCGCCGTTTGTTGTGCCGTTTGCGTATTTACATTTTGACTTCATACTAGTAATTAATTTATATAACCAGGAGTTGTTTTTACCAAGCATGATTATGCAGTTGGTTAAAGCGGTGTCTATTGTCATTTCTCCGCATGGCTCCTGAGTACGATACCCGCTTGGGGCTTGTTTTTTTGCTAAATTTTGCTAACTTATTTCAATTCATTTTCTCATTTTGAATGTAAATTATATTGTATTGATTAACTTAATGTATTGTGTTTAAATAAAATGCATTCATATAACAAAATGTTATTTACATTGCAAAAGGAATCCCATTTGTCCCTGCCTTAGTCCCTTTAAATAGATCAAATTTGCTAACGCCAGTCTGCTATCAGAGAGGCTTAGTTTAAGTCGTCTACATACCGTACTCTACTGTACAGTGCGCTGCAGTAATCTACTATCGCTAGGCTGGGACGCAACGTAGCGTGACACCGAGCGAGCTGACTACATGCATTCACTGAGAAACAAGCGAGTCGGTCACTCCAAATGTGAAGCATCGATTTAAAAAAAATCGATTCGAATTAAATGGAGATTAAATTTTATTTTAAAATTGAGAGCGTTTTATTTATTCGACTTTAAATCGTAAATTTCGCCGATGGTCGAAATTTCGGATGTATTTAAATATACAATTTGTTTTTTATATGATACGGGACATACGCAGTTTTATGTGGTTTACGAGGTCTTAAAAATTCATAATACAGTGAACTGGAATTTTATTAAAATGGTGTTATATTTAAGTAATTTGAATATGATTATCGCGTGAAGATAATAATTTTATAATCTTCCAGCTACTTTGTGCCGAAAGAGTTTTTATATCACGCTGGCAAAAATGTTCTGGAAATATTAATATTTGTTTTAATAAAAGAAGACAAAAATAAATAAGAATATCTGGTTGCCAATTTTACGAGATTAATGTGAATTAACAACTCAAACAATGAACATATTCTATCCGACGTAATGCAAATATTATATAAAAACAGCATACAGTTTACAATAAAGAATGGCTTTTTATGATGTACGGTGAATTTAAATCAAAATCGTTGGTGTTTAAATGCGGATTATCACGAAAGACGGATTGCAAAAAGCAGCATCAGGAAAAATAAAAGTGTGCTTTCAATTTGAGGTTGAAAATAAGCAGAACGGTGCGTGAAACAAGAACCAGAAACGTATATAGGATTTTCTGTGAAGATTGGATTGTAAAAATATTCACCATGAACAGGCTCGTGTATTCAGCGTTGCTGCTTTCGGTCATATCGCTGGTAAGAATAGTTTGATATCCATTTTGACTCCAATTGTACCATCGTTATCTTATATCGCAGAAAGCTTATATTTTTTGTGTAATCAGTTTTCGGATACATTAACCCATATAGTTAAGTTTGATGCTAGACATAGCATAACATTTCTTGTTTGACCTTGGTCAAGTACCAAGCAGTTTCTTCATATGCATGGAAAAAAAAATCGACGTCGATTCATACTTCATGCCTTGTTAAAGTAACACTAAATTCGTCTTACTTTCAAAAAAAACAAACAGCATCACTATCATCCTCAGCTTTAAAATACGAAGCGCGCAGACAATGTTCTATTTACTCTGGACCATTGTATAATCTGCGAAATGTAGTACGATCTGACGTTAAACAGTATATCGCATACGTGTTATATTAAAGAAACTGGTATCGAAAGTATATGCATAATATGTAAAATGAAACATGTAACATTTTACGCATTTTTTATATCGAGAAAAAAAACTTATCAGGTATATGTATGATTATAACTTATAAGGGATTGAAAATGACACCTTTTAATTTTTGTCTCTGATACCATTCATTTTCATGTGTTTTTTATGCGGCCCATCTTATGGTTGTTATATCCACTTGTTAATGTAACATAAGTGACTAGTGACAGTTGGCTTTTTCACTACTACAAGATTTGCTGTCAAAAATGTCATTTTTGTAAATAATGTCTTAAACAATAATAGAAATATAGGCGTATGTATTTAACTTTGGGATTGTCATACTTTTGCAAGTAATTGTAGATTTGATTTTAAACACGGGCATGTTAACATGCACTATTCGCTTGGCATTATTTGAATAAGTCACTTTAGTATACAATATATTTTTGGTTCAGATAACACCGACTCTCAATTAAAGAATACCAATGAGACATGTATTACAATTAATGAACGCCCATAGCTCAGCCATCATTAAAAAGCATTTTAGAGCTGTAGACATGACTTTAAATAAATTCCCTCTAAATCATCGATTAATTCGATTGTTGATTGTGTATCGATGTGGAATAGCTCGTGTTGTTTTGCATGGGACTCACACCTGGTGAAAATTGTAGAACAAAACCTCAGACGTATCCATTTCTTGTCTGCACTTTTAATACACCTTTTTAAATTTCACATTCGTTGTTTCAGCTTGTTAGACCAAAGTTTTAATTTTCAATGCTTGTATTTTGTTTCAGTCATATGTTTTTATTCACAAATCCCATATGCGAATTAGCGTGGGGATTTCATTCATTTCTTCCCTTTTCAAATCTTTTGGAATTTTTAAAATCTCACTCGCCATTTGATCCGTGGTATTCTATAGCCTATCCTGAAATCCATGCGAGTAGCGTCCGATAAATTATATTTATGTATAATTTAATCACTTAGTATACTATGACCCACAGTTGACTGGATGTAAAGAATACATGCAACAGCGAATTGATGAATTGGATTACAGAAATAAGACCGAATTATTTCATAAATCTCCCTTTCAACAATGGTGTTGGTGAAAGGGACATTTGTAACAGAACCGGCGGATATTTATGGGCAATAAACAAACCCACCCCAAGGTTTTGGACTGGTTAAGCATTCCTTATATTTTCTAAAGTGCAATTGTCACGGCTTCTTTTCAAGTACATGTAAGTCCATTTGTAAGTGTTATAAGCATTTCTGACGAATATGACGACGGTGGTTGTGATGGTGATACATAACTTAAATAGGACGGTGATGCTGCTGTTGCTGTTGCTGTTGCTGCTGCTGATGATGATTACGATGACGATAACGAAGACGAAGACGACGACGACGACAACAACAACAACCATGATAATGACGTCCGACATCATAATCTTTAGATGCATCAAATAATGATGATTAACAACAACAACGACATCGATATTACCCATTCTATAGACATCCCTTTTATATCCCAATGTTAAATACCCATTGATAATAAAGAAGCTAAAATAAATATACACACTATACAATGGGAAATCGACAGACACGCTCATGTGCATGCGAACAACCTACCAATAAGTGTACATCAATAAAATGGAGAAATAAAAACAATCATTATGATCGCTAGCGAGCAGAATCTATTAGCTAGCGGTTATTGCCTGCAATAAAACTCGCCGTTCGAACGCCTTCAAAATGAATGTACATTTCATGAGTCGAATGGTAGGCCAGGATTTCAATTAATCCCGAAAAGCTTGTATTCTTCCTGATTTCATGAGGTTTTAATCCTGAGTTGTTGTTTTTTGCGAAGTTTATGCATCGTTAACTACTTGTAAGTTATCTTTCTTGAATTTATTACAGTTAATACTTTTTATACTTGGGCTGTCTTCCATCCTATAATTTGTATTCGTTTCATTCATGTATTTTCAATATGTTAAAAGTAACTTTGTTATTAATGCGGTCTGCATTCGTCCTGATTTCTTGTCAACGATTAAAACTTTACTAGTGAGTACACTTCCTTTGTTATTTGACTAGTACACATTCCTTTATATCGACAGTAATCCGTATAAGCCTCTTTATAAGCCCAGTTTTTATTAAACCCGATAAGTCATAACTCCTACTTCATTTGCTGATATTTACAGTTTAGAAAGTATAATCATTGGGTTCAGTATAAGTGGTCGAAATTGCCATTACACACGTGACAAATATAAACAAACGATAATTTATCTCATCAGACAAATGGCATTAATTTCCATTACACTATAATGTAATTTCTTCATTCTTGTACATGTATGAGTCGCGTTCTGAGAAAACTGGGCATAATGCATGTGCGTAAAGTGTCGTCCCAGATTAGCCAGTGCAGTCTCACAGGCTAATCAGGGACGACAGTTTCCGCCTAAATTAGATTCATTTAAACGAAAAATGTCATAAAAGCGGAAAGTGTCGTCCCTGATTAGCCTGTGCGGAACGCACATGCATTATGCCCAGTTTTGTCAGAACACGACACGTATAACCTTTACATAAAAATACTTTAGCATCTTGGGATTGATCGTATTAATCAACAGTTTTTTTATACCGTAAATTAATGCAAACTGTCAACCGGATTTCAATCATATGAATTGAAGTTAATCTAATTCATCTTATGTTCATCTAATGCATTCACAGTATACTGAACATTAAAACATTTTAATACTGCTTCATCATCGTTGTGAGCTACATACTTTACCAACAAAATACAAAACGCGATATCAAAGTATACACGACTTACGGGCGTAAAGTTGAATGCACATCGGTTTTTATAAATAAACATTATTAAAATGCTTTTCGTTGTCGTTTTCAATGGGTTGCAGAAAGTTTGCTCAATTTGACGAGATTGTAAAATGATACACACAGAATACCTGTCCTTACTTCATGTGTCGAAAGTACGGGGAATATGAGACCGCCCCATGCAAGTTGAATAGACTTTTGAAAAATATAATTTAAAAGACCGTTAATGTGTTGATACTATAGTATCAGTGTATACAAACTCATAATTAAGTCGTACATATGCTACCGATAATAATATAATCATTGTAATCATAATAAACAGCAAGAGCAGCAATTACAGTTGCAGCAGCTACATCCTCCTCCTCTTTACAGCAGCAACATGATCATCATCGTAATGCTCTATATCATCATAAGCAGCATCACCACCTTCTTATAAATGTCATCGCCTGTATCATTACAACTACATCTATAACCATAAACAAAGCACGCCCCCTTAAAACAACCATCTCCGTCACCGATAAAACCACCACAACCCTAACAACAAAATTAATATCTACATATCGTCTTATAATTGAACCGCTTCGAGGGAAAATGTGTCTTATGCCATATGCGGCCAGGGTTACTCCGTCTGCTTTCGAGTAGTCCGGCCAAAAGCTACACTGTCTTCTTATGAGACCATGAAACTCGCATGACTTTATAGCGGACAGGGTAGCTCCTCACCAGATTGCGCGGATGCGTAGGCTGGTCTGGAGCTACGAAGGTCGCATATGACACATGAACCATTTTCGCATAAGGCCACTCAATTGTGAAGCTTGGCAAAATGTTCAAAGTATTCAACCATAATCACTATGGAAAAATATTAGTGTGCTTCTTTATAATTATATTCAGGGCATTGTGTGAATTTTCTCTCCTATATTTTAAATTGCGTCATTCAGTGACAATTTGACTTGTGATTCAGCATATTTTGAAATAAAACCTAGATCTATGCAAATAAAAGAGAGTCGTTTTTCAATTTCTAAGTTGTTTATTAGCTTTATATAAGCACATATGCGGCCGGTTTTTATATATGGACTTAAATGACAATGGCTGTGTAGACTGAAAACAAAGCTAGTCGTATCGAGCGTTTGTGATTTGAGTTCGCCTAACGCTCATGCCCTTTTTATACTTGTAAATGAATTTAACCATCTTACATCAATAACACAATCAGCAGTAAAGACAGTGTCATTTGACGCAGATTTTGTAAAGTTAAAGCTTGACATCTTGTTAACAAAAATATTATATCTATGATAAATTTTCTATTACGTAAAAGAACCGCAGGCGATTTCCCCGCAAGTGAAATTTAATAAACCATGTATTTTATATCTTTTTACCTTTGATGTTTATCTATAACAATCTTCTGATGGAGAATCCGTTATAATCAGTGATTGCTTTATTACCAATTTAGCAAATAAACATTTCAAGAAACAGTAGAAACCGCGTAGTTAATTGCATAATTTCCCTATGACAGCGTCTTATCTCGTACAACCTAACCATGTCGTTGCAATTGTATTTATTATAGTATTGTGTAACCTAATATAGATTTGTTTCTGACCGCTTTCCACGCGGACTGTTCGACATCGCGAATGCAGAACATCCCTTGCCGAGACCATTCATTTGTCTGTGATATTGTCATCCTACCCCTTTCGCGCATTAGAGCCATTTCGCTGAGCAGTGAACTTTGAAATGAAAGAAACTCTCGCGGGATGCCGCAGTGTAATTTCACCTAATTAAATATAACACGAGATCTGTTTGAAGAGGCCATGCTCTCAATTAAAGAATATAGACAGACATTTGGCGAGTGTTTTGCTGATACCTTTATAATATGGACATACACTAGTTGACCCTGTTCTGCTAACCTGATTTTTGACAGGATGCCAATTGCGCTCGAGATCGTTCTCATATTTGTTGTGCAACTTTTCTTTCGTTTAAGATGCAATATAAAGGTGTGTTTTAGAAATACATATAATAGTGAAAATGTATCAAAAGCATGTATACCCAGAGCGCTGCAATCGATCGCTATTGCACACACATTTACTAATATCACTCATGGCATTTTCAGATAAACTCGAACATTTATGTGAATGTTTTCAGTGCTTTCCTTATTTTTAATTTCAACGTTCATCTCTAAATTATCTGCGTTCACGCTATATAACATATCTTTATAACGTCAAATTATTTGATTGCAACTTCCATCTCTATAACAATCAAACAGTTATGTTTTATGTAATATAGTTTAACCAACGTCTGTCATTTCAACTCCCATCTCTCTTTGATATTATAACCTCTTCTCTCCAGATATCTTTCACCTCATTTCGAAGTCCATCTTTCTTTTCAGGTTTCAAACAATACCGTATGTTGATTTTAAAGCCAACCATTTGAACCAGTTGCATGATATAGAAGTATTCGTATATTGAAACGAAATATCACGGACTTATTGAAAACATTTTTTTAATCAAGGAATAAAGTAGAAAAAAAACTGCTAAGAGTATCAAACGGAATATGTAAAACATCCTATACGATTGACTCTCGAACGCCAGATGTAAATCCGTCGCTCTCAGAACTGAACGAGGCAGAAACAAAACATTTGAATCATACCCACGAGACCGTTCACAAGACGCACCCATGCGTTGCAGATACACCAAATGAAAAGCATGAAGCGGCTATTACAAATAAAGACTTTTGTGAGACCGAACGCTGTGAGTGCATGATATTACATACATTGTCGACACTACGCTGAGAGGGTGATTATAGAACACTTCCTAAAAAGTGAAAAGCCCAGGTGCGTGGGGTATTCTACCTGATGTATTCAGTAGTTTAACCATTGATGCATAGCGTCTAGAAAAAAGGCCTTGGCAAACAGCGTAGACCCAGATGAGACGCCGCATGATGCGTCTCATCAGGGTCTGCGCTGTTTGCTTAAAGGAATTTCTTTAACAAATATTCTAAATATAGAAATAAATATACTAGACATCCCTAATTTTGGAAATAAATTGATCCAATTTAGAAGGATGGAAGAGTCCACTAGACATAAATGGGTTAAAACCATTGATTATACTAGACTATTTCGTTGGTACTTGTGAAATATCATGTGTTTAGTGCCGCTATTCGTAATAACTTTACATTTGTGTAATATTTGTATAATTTAAAACAATTTGCTACGTTTATGATGTTTTAAACGGTAATAAAAAGCAAGTTTCGTGGGTTTTTATGTTCTGGTATGTACGGGAGGCAATAACTAAATAATAATACAGAATGTTATAGACGTTTAATTAAAGTTTAAAAACATTAATTTAAAATATAAAAAGGGAATATGATTGAATAATATAACTGGGCATCAAATACTAAAGTAGTTGTGGGGAATATTGCCGGAAGCAAAGATATAGTAAAAAGCTACTTAAATCTTGTTTGCATAAGAGGATTTAAAATCAATATCATCTACTGTAGATGATGCTTGAGCGAGCGTTTGATCACATCAACTTTATCAGTTTCTTGATTATTTATTGCATTTGCTTTTTCCACAAGAATGAATACGATACCTTTTAAAAGTTAATATAAAATGAATTTCACAATTGTAATCGTGTCGTCTGCTATTTTTCTCGCGCTTTCTTTGCGGGCTATTACGATATCAGTCTCGTGCTTCGTGGGAAACGTCTCAGCACGACACCGCGGCGCGAGGGAGACTGAAAAAACGTCATTACTTACCGAGTGATAACTGATTTTAATAGCAAAAATGGCAAATGAAATACGTAGTCGCAATCTGCAGCTATGCATAGGCCACATGTTAACCAGAAATCAGATAAACATAAAGATAGGCCCTGTTTTATTTTTCTCCCCCCAGTTCACTTAGTTTTATTGTTTTGACGTAGATAGCGCAGACAAAATATTGCATCGCATTTGCACTTATCACCTAAAGTAGGTCTTTTCCCTGGGTTAGAGAAGTGATTAGTGTTTAATTTTCAAAAGCTTTGATGTGCAGCGAATCTCTAATTCTGTAATTACAATTTCTGTTTGCACATTTGAAAGTTGATAAATAGCCGGGGCGTCTGTTTTAACGCTTTGTGTGTCATGGTGTCAGTGGTCGCATGGGCTATTTCGTAAGACGGAGAGACCTAGTTTCTTTTCCGATTTTCTGAAACTTTCGCTACAGAAGGTACATCAGTTAAAATTAAATGTGTTACTCGTTTGGTTTGTACTTCCTTGTGTTGGTGTGTACTACTTTCTGTGATGTATAATACCCAGCATAGAAATACGTAACACAAATCTCGTTCTATCTTTTGATTAGCCGTGCGATATATATTCAAATTGTGCAACAACAATGCTTATATTATATAAAATACAAACACTTTTTTGAGTAGTATAAATGTCGTGTGTTTTATATTATAAAACAAGACTTGAAACAGTGGATTGCATTACACGTACGCGCATGTATAACTTTGCGAATCGTAGAGAACGTCATTGAGTTACAACATGGAGCTGGCTGTAACTGATATATATGGGTCACATGGTAACTATGTACTAGTATGTTCATTTAGTGCTCGTAAATTTTTTGGAGAAGATTTCGTAATTCGAATCGCATTTGTAATGTCATCCTTCTCCACATTCATTCGACGAACAGAAATAGGCTAACTGAAATAAAATAGTATAATGCATTTACGATTTGTAAGCGAATTCAAACTTCTATATCATATGGATTTTAAATTACCAGAACCAAAAATAGTTATCTACAAAATCAAGCGTTTAGACTGTGATCATGACAAATATGACCGGCAATTCTTTTACTGAAAACTCATTTGTAATTTGATAGTGCATTAAAATATAACATTAGTACTTAATGCGGTCTTTTATGTTCAAATGTCTTTTCGTTAACAAAACGGGGAAAAAATCACATTGAAGAGCGAGCTTTTGGAGCGATAAATGCATATTGCTACACCGAATTTGTTTGAAAAGCTCGCGATATCTTATCTTTTGACATGCGTGTGAGATGCAGCCCCGTTCACAATCGAAAAGAGCCATTCAATAAAAAGATATGTTTTCGGTTCCCGATATTCGTTAATAATGCACTTAATCTCGGAAGAAAGGGGACTAGGATTTGTATAAATCTCCAGAAATCATCGTGAAATCTTGATGAACGAAAATGTCTGCATTTCCCAGCGATCCGAAAATTTCACCGGTTATCAAACATCCGCGTAAGATATGCTTTAAGTTCATGGTTTAGTCATTAATTTAATGAAAACATTGCACGAGTGGCCGTTTAGTAAATGTCAACAAAACGATTAAAGTTCCCTATCGCCTGCCTGGACGGCCGATTATTATGCACTTGATCTTTGAAAAAGTTTGTACGAATACCAAATGAGTTAAATTACCCGTTGTGTGCGCACGCAGTCATAGCACGTTGACATGGCGCGGTTTTTATCGCTCTTTGGCACGTATTTTCGTATAACTGTTTACATGAACACTTTAAAGCGAATTGTTTAATCATGTTTAGGAACATGATAAGTTCATGTTTATCGGGGTTG
>VMBQ01001836.1:31616-121068 GCA_007657795.1 Dreissena rostriformis | reverse complement strand
GTAAACGCATTTGTCTAAACACGCTTTTTGTAGGGCGAAAGGGGTGGTGGGGGGGGGGGGGCGTACGCCATTACCGCCTCCGTCTACATCCGCCTATGGTTTGATGAATGTCAGGCAGATTATATGATTGCAATTTTTGAAGTATCAATTTCGACAAACATACTTTTTGAAGATACATTATTATCCAATATGATATATGTCGAGACGAGTGACAGTTATGCCTCCACGGTAATAAAGTCTTGCAATTTTACGCCAGGGCGAGCCCAAAACAAAGCTCAAATAACATTGCATTATGGCTCTACTGTAAATTTCCTCGCAACAATGTGACAAGGTGTGGTGCTTTGGCATATTTCATTTATCACGACCGTTTATGTTCCCATATAATGTATTTTGCCCATGTTTGTAAAGGCCGGACCGTCAATGTTGGCCCTGTTATCAGACCTCTTTATCTCCCTTGTCCAATAAATCACGTGTCAATAGCGTCCCTTTTATGAGGTCCTCTTGATTTACGGGACACGCATTGTTATTTCTGCATACCGCTTACTTCCCACCAAGGGGAGCGAATGGGGATGACCTATAAACCAATTCCGCGATACAATTTTTATTTATCCGTAATTTTCTTATTTTGAAATATAGGCAACTACTACCTATTAGCTGCAGCCATTAACTTTCAAAACTTGGCCATGGAAATTCTCAAGTGGGCACTGACGGCTTAAGAGGGGATCAGCGTACTGGTCAAGTAGATAGCAAATACGAGAATGTCCAGTTATAAATAATCCGTCTACATTGCCTAAATCCCTGTCGATTAAGTACACTTACGTCTATATTCGGACCACAATTCTGTAATATACGATAACCGAGACGGTGTTGAGTCGACAATAGCCCTTCAGTTGACTTTTATACAAAAGAATAGATTCTTTTTCTAGAACCCACTCAATTCTTGAATATATGAATCACAAATAATAAATGCAAAATCAACAAGGTTATGGTAATGCATGCATTAATTTAGAACATACTAGTATTTGAAAATATGATATACGGACACGCGTAAAACATAACCATTCTATATAACAAATGAGATAAATGAAGCCATGAGTGGAGTATATGGTAAACTGGCAAGCTCTTTTAAAGATGAATTCGGCTTCTCAGGTTCATGAACAGTAATTTTACTCTCCAAAGATAATATGCAATCAAAATGTAACCGCAATGAAGAGTAAGCAACTTGTAAACGCTCGAAAGAACAACCAACTTGTAGACGCGATACAGAGCAACCAACGTGTAAACGCGATAAAGAGCAACCAACGTGTAAACGCGATAAAGAGCAACCAACTTGTAAACGCGATAAAGAGCAACAAACTTGTAAACGCGATAAAGAGCAGCCAACTTGTAAACGCGATAAAGAGCAACCAACTTGTAAACGCGATAAAGAGCAACCAACTTGTAAACGCGATAAAGAGCAACCAACGTGTAAACGCGAAAAAGATCAACCAACTTATAAACGCGATAAAGAGCAACCAGCCTGTAAACGCGATAAAGAGCAACCAAGTAGTAAACGCGATAAAGAGCAACCAACTTGTAAACGCGATAAAGAGCAACCAATTTGTAAACGCGATAAAGAGCAATCAACTTGTAAACGCGATAAAGAGCAAAAACTTGAAAACGCCATAAAGAGAAACCAACTTGTAAACGCGATTAAGAGCAACCAACTTGTAAACGCGATAAAGAGCAGCCAGCCTGTAAACGCGATAAAGAGCAAACAAAGTGTAAAAGGCGATACAGAGCAACCAACGTGTACACGCGGTAAAGAGCAACCAAGATGTAAACGCGATACAGAGCAACCAAGTAGTAAACGCGATAAATAGCAACCAAAAATGTGTACCTGAGTATAGTGATTATTATATGAGAAATCTGGGAAATTTGGCCTAATGCATGTGCGTAAAGTGTCGTCCCAGATTAGCCCGTGCAGTCCACACAGGTTACTCAAGGCGACACTTTACGCTTTTATGGATTTTTTGTTGTTGAAAGGAAGTCTCTTCAAAACGAAAATCCGGTTTAGGCGGAATGTTTCGTCCCTTATTAGCCTGTGCGGACTGCTGGTCAGAGACGACACTTTACGCACATGCATTAGGCCAAATTTCAAATTTAAGCACAGTTTTCCCAGAGCGGGGCCCGTACTATTCCTATATTTAATAGTTATCTTCTTGTAAATTGTGTTTTTTTTTCTATGTGTAGTGTTGTCAATTTTGAATACCTTGTTAAAAGTAAGTACTACAAAAAGCATATGCACAGATATATGTAAACATACTTTCCTAAACGTAACAAAACATAGACCATTGCCATCCGGTACAGGGCATTAAAATACAATTTAAATACATGCGCAAGTTTGCTTTTTTTAAACCAAGTTTACAAAATAATAAGTTATTGGTTCGTTCTTGCGGCAACGGTCTTGGGGGAACGATGGCGTAAAACATAAAAATCTAATTATAAATTATTGCCGTTTTACGATAATTTCTCGCCATTTAAATCATCACCAGCAATGAAACGCATGATATATGGCATTCATTTCTTAACCAAACAATTTGTCAGAGTGCTCACATTTACTTTTTCGAGCATACCTGAAGGCTCGATGATTAATGCATAGTTGTATACACAGTTTTTATACATAAGAAAGTCTCATTCGCTTTTGGTATGTTTGTATACTTTAAAGCACCATTCACGTATACTTATTTTGCAAGAGTTAACTAAACTGAGAAATCCGCGTTTCTTAGTGCTAGTACCGATAATTTTCTGTTTGATGTATTAAACCATCCATTAAGAGTTTTAAGAAAATACGTGCAGATCGCGACGTTTAATTTGTGTATTAGCTTTATAATGCACAACCGATCAATTATACGTGTACTCATCATTTTATCTTATTTTCGTGACAGAAAAGTTTGTACAGCAACAATTGTGGGAATGGTTAACTGAATTTTAAACAATATTTCTTTGTTTCGTTTTGTTTAGTTTTTCTAATTTTTTTTTGTCCTCAGTGCGCACGTTAACATCTAGCTATCATCATTCTGCTTATTTCTTTAATATTACTCTCTAAAATCCTCAATGTTTTGATAACATGCCATTCCAGTTAGCTCATAACGAATTAACAACTTTGATTAACTACTCCTTGTCGTCTTAAATAAATGCCGTTAAACCCATTGAGTCGTCTAATTGTTTGAGCCTAATTGCTCGCGAAGCTTAAATGACTTTTTGACAATGAGGCAATAACTCAACTACATGGACAAGATAGTCCGACATCTAAAACACAATGCTAGTCCTCAATGAAAGATCATATCGTTTGAGCGCAAAGGGTCATACAGGTGCTCCCTGGTTAATTCCTTAATTAATTTGCTCATTAAAGCTCACCCGGATCACCCCATGTGATCTAACTTTCTGATGATCATTGATAAAGTTAACTAATTTGTCATCTTATAAAAAGTTTAAATAGACATCAATAAAACTGTATAGTGATGATTCGGCAAGATTCCGCCACCTTTTCCGACCCCTTCAAAGCATAACCGTTGGACTTATTTTTTGTATGAAACTTATGAATGATGATTTTGCGCGATGGTTTTGTGGTTGTACCCCCTAGTGTGTGCTAAATAGACAAACAGGTAAATAAATCAGCTACCGGATTGATAAGTGACAATTGCTTTATCCGAGGCTTCAATGGAAATATTCAAGACATGGACCAAATCGAAGTGTGTTTTATTGAAACTCGACACTTTTCAGCTTATTAACAATACCTTGAGAATCAAATTAAAATCTCGTTAGATAATAATAATTAATGTCGGCATCATGCGCGTTTTGATTTTTTATATAGAATGTTAATTCTTTTATACAAAGTTCTAAAAGCAAAATCAGCGTTCCTCAACCAAAGAATGTTTACAATAGGTCGTCCCAATGGCATTATTATTTATCGTTAGAAGCATATAATTACGTATGTCTCAACTAATTTTGTCTTAGTTCTTCATACAAATACATCTAATCAAATTACACGATTTTATCGGTATTTTAATCGGATTTTTAACACTGCATTTACCTTTTTGTTTCTTTTAAATGACAGTAATCTACTTAAACATTGAAAAGATTTATCAAACAGTCGTAATACATCCGATAGAGTTGGCGATTTTGCACTTTTTTTTCTCCAAGACTATTAACTGTCAAATTAAAAAAATATGTGCTTAATTAAATCCCTTGATCGGATTACCAAATAGCATAATCTTTATTCACTCATAACTCCTGACTGAAAAAATGCATTTAAAATACCTCTATGAACAAGAGTTCTTTGTAAAAGTTCTCGATATCATCGTAGCAACGCCTGTCGCCAATTAACTTTATGTCAGACACAAAAAGCATGCAATTATTGCAAGAATGTCGCGATTGCATTTATAAGCAAACTTATCTTAACTGCATCTCTGCTTGCGAGTCGAATCGGAAACATCTTTGACAATTTCATAACTTGCTAATTATATGCCAGCATTTTTTTGGGAAATACAATTCAGCCTCGATTTGTGAAAAGGGGATTTAATGCATGTGCGAAAAGTATCGTCCCAGATTAGCCTGTGCAGTCCACACAGGCTAATCAGGGGCGACACTTTCCGTTTTTATTGTAATTTTCGGTTAAAGGAAGACTCTTCTTGACAAAAATCCAGTTTAGAAACTGT
Organism: Dreissena rostriformis; assembly: GCA_007657795.1. Lineage (NCBI taxonomy): Eukaryota > Metazoa > Mollusca > Bivalvia > Myida > Dreissenidae > Dreissena > Dreissena rostriformis. The sequence goes on along the minus strand of VMBQ01001836.1, from coordinate 116,368 downwards.
CGTTCATGATTAGCCTGTGAGGACGGCACATGATAACCTGGGAAGACACTTTACGTACATGCATTAAACCCCCTTTTTCTCAGAGCGAGGCTGAATTGTATTTCCCAATAAATGCTGGCATATGATTATCAAGTTATAAAATTGAACGTTTCGGTTAATGCGGCGGATTGCATTATATGATTAAGGAAGTATTTTATTCACTAGTGCAACCCGTTACATGTGCCAATATGGTGATGTATCATAAGTTTTAGTTTATGTTATTGAGAAAACCACATGCACGCATTAATTTATAATCGCTATGTTTAAATACGTACATTAATGTAACACTCGAAAACAAAGAAGACCATTGACAACAATTAATCAAATAGGAAATGGGTTATTTTTATTCATAAGACGATAATAATGAATTGAAATTATATATATATTTTTTTACTTTAAAAATATGTAAGCAATTAGTAAGAAACTATTTCCGAACGTTTTGATGCACTTAAAAAAAGGCATAGTCATTTAGAATCGAATAAGGCAACAACAGCCGCATTTGTGCACAGTAATTGAAAAGACGATCTGAATATCTCGTATATACAGTTTCTTAATGAAAGGGTTTACAGCCAGAGTATAAGGTATCGTTCAAGGGGAAATTAGATCCGCCATCGAGGACGTAGAGTGTATTGCAGCGTTTCAGTCGATATAAAACCAGCGCAAATTGACAGTTATAACTTTTAAAAGGATATAAGTTATTATGACATTATCCATTTGTCGGCAGTGGTATGTGCAGCGCAAACGTTTATACCTGCAACTGGCAGTTTAATACCGTAATAATCCTACACACTTTGTACAATCAGTAACCGTATACGTCGTCATGACAACGCAGAAATACAATACGCTACGCATACAATTAAACATTGTGTAAATAAATGTAAATAATACCTGCAAGATACATTAATAGGATGTTTTATAGCATATAAATTAAACCTACAACCGTTTTAGAAATTGTTTTTTTTTGTTACAAGATATAAATCGGCACACGATGATTTATGGCGTTCTATGCAGTTAAGCGCAGATGGTAATGCTCGATACAGAATAAAAATGCATGTTAATGGATGAAGACTCATTTTTTCATTTCTAGTATTTATGCAATTTGAAGTCGATTGTAATATATGAGGGAATTACTGGCAGGCAATTTTGTCGATTGTGTACCTAATATACCATCCGTGCGAGCGTACACATGAGGACTAGGAATGAATGCAGTCGCGTTCTGAGAAAACAGGGTTAAGATCATGTGCGTAAAGTGTCGTCCCAGATTAGCCCGTGCAGTCCGCACAGGCTAATCAGGGACGACACTTTCCGCCTTAACTGGATTTTCGCCAAGAAGAGTCTTACTTTAAACGAAAAAATACAACAAAAGCGGAAAGTGTCGTCCCTGATCAGCCGGTGCGGACTGCACAGGCTAATCTGGGACAACTCTTTACGCACATGGATAAAACCCCCTTTTCTCAGAGCGCGTCTCAATTTCATGTGATGATGATTTTGTGTTTTTGAACGGTTTGAGACTGGATGTGATATGTCAGATCACAGCGGAAATACCAAATATCAGTGTAAAGGCCAGACATGTTTTCACATCGGTGCAATGCACGACATGTTTTCATTTGTTATCGGAAGTATAGAAGTATGTATGGCGACATATCATGCGCATTATTCCTGCAGTTAAATCGCACAGTCGTTGTCATTTAAAATGTTTTTATGGGAATATATTTAATTGAATGCATTTCCTCAAATGACACACTAATCCTATCAGTTGTCAAGGTCGTTTGAAAGGTCAAACGTTAACACATTTCTTTTATGTTAATACATTAATACATTAAATGTACTTATAATAATAAATAATGAGTATATTAAATATGAATATACCAAATAAACATAATGAGATGTTCTAACATATTTTGTTACCGTCAATTAATTGTTCTTGACTTTTGATGTTATTTAATATGTATCCCATGATCTTTATGACACAGAGTCGTTCTGTTTTCCTGGATTGTCAAGGTGACACGCATTGTTGGGTGCACGGTGATTTGTTAGCCTTTTTATTTTGACAACATCATTTTTCTAGGAAATCTACTTGTGCACAAGGCAATGGTGGGTCGTGAGGACAGGTGTTTGAAACGAGGCAATTTTCAGAAATAACCAACTCCTTCTTCTACATGTAAACTCAGCCAGAGGCAAAGACGTATACGGATGTTTTAATTAGGCATTGTTCTAGTAATGTTAAAAGTATAAGTTATCAGTGTCGAATAATTTGAGATAATTATATTTTATTCTTCGGTTAAATTTCTGATACTGAAATATCCCTGTAGTATTGTAACAAAAGCCTGGCATGTATACGTCATCGTCCCATGTAATAAATGTCAACACCTTGGCGAACTTTTTTTTTTAAGTAACATACTTCCTTTAACTGTGACGTGAACATTTATCATATTCATTAGTTTAGCTTATAATCATTACACGCTCTCTTGTTTTATTGGATTTTAAGGGTTGTAGTGATTTATTTGATGTATGGTCTTCGTAGGATTGTTACCGTGATCTTTATGGAAAGTAGAATAATCATTTTATTGTAGGTTTTTAACCTACATTTTCTTTATCAGGATCCGTTCATTTCAATGCTTACATCATAAACCAAAGTTTGTATCAGTTCAACTTCACGAGGGTTAGGGTGTTGAACTCTTTTTATATTGTATATGCTGCGCAGAAACCAAGACAATGCTACATGTTTGTTTTATTGGTCTGATATTTGTTTAACTGCGCAGTTGTAAGAGCGGGTTACTGACAATGTTCGCGCGCATATTGATTATGTGGACATCGATAATGAAATTACTTCTACGGCCCCTACCTCTGATATTGGGTTAACCGACCGCCGTGATAAGACTACCGGTACTAACAACGGCAAAGAAAACAACAACGAACACGCACACACCAAATGACTGAAATTTGGCAAAGACAAAGTTTGGTACCAATTGCGTACAGTAAAAGCGATGGTTAAATGTCGAGTTAAGATTGTCACTTGTACAGTTAAATTGCATGTGCTACTAATATTGTTGAAATCCAATATAATTGATTAAAAATAAAAATAAATGCTCATACACAAGTGAATATACGTATGGGTGGCTAAAGATTGAATAATGATATGAACTATTTCAAAAGTATGGCCTCAAACAAGCTGACGTCTTATTTTAAAATAAAGTTTTAATTGATTGTTATTAGTGTACACAACTCGCTGATGATAAGCCAACTTGAAGCGAACACTATTTTTATCTTTACCGACGACAAATACTCCCATATGTACAGATGTAGCAATCGTTGTAAGAAAATGTTCTCAATATATCGGTTTGACAAAGAAATCGCGTTATTCTTTTTGTCCTGATAGCAGTGTTCAAAGATTACGCGTTTTTATTCGATTAATCGCACACGTGTTTGAAGAAATCGTCAAAAAACACCGTGTTATCGTGCATCGTGAAAGCGGCAGTCTGGCCTTTGATGCTAATCAGTGTTGAGAAACGCTTGATTTACGAAAAGTTGCAACAGAATGCAACCTGCAGTATCGCATTACAGCCAAGCAAACAGTAAAGGCACACTGTCAATACACTTTCCGAAAACGTTCACGCAGTTTACATCAAATTACAGTTTGAAACGGTATTATTTTCCAAAAGTGTTTCAGTTTATTTGAATTAAAATAAATTTATTAAAATTAAAGATATAATCAGAATATGGAGATTTACCGTGGCATCATCATAGCAAAAGTCTTCGTAAATTATTGTTCCACGTGTCATCGCATTGAAAAGTAAATTACGGGCATTGTTTTCAACGCCAAAAAACAATAATATAGCTAATTGGATCATCATTGAATACTTTACCAGCCAGCGCTGTCATCGACACATAAACAATTCTCTGCACTTCCTGGGATACATGTCTACTGAATATCGTGACCTGTTTCAACTTACAATATCCAAATACCTGGACAAAAACATATAACCTCAAAGGCGTCGACGAGCGTATGTGATACAACTTACATGATTGATTATGTTCTAACGTAATGTGTTCTGTCGAGATTATAGTACATTTCAACCCAGAGACTCCTAGTTGTTGTAATATATGCGAAAGAGAGATGTAAGAACTTCAGTCTGGTGTTTGGCAGGGGGATGTGTTCTGTCCAGCCTTCTTTTCGAGATTGCAAGATTGAAACAAACCATATGTGGCCACCATCACGTCTGGCTCTGTCGATCACATCATGTTTTGATTACATTAATATGTTTATAATGTTATGGATAACAAAAACTTCGGTTTTGTAAAGGGTGCCAAAATACATTCCGTTGCAGGTGTCTGTTTGTTTGGAACTGTGAACATTTAAGCAGACACACTCACACACAGTTAACTTATTATTACACTAAATATAGGTTGGACGTTTAGCTTTATTTAAATAAAATGTCTCCACGAATCATGAATGAAAGAATTGGAACCATTTGAGCATTCCTATGTTCATTCACTTATCTTTATTTTGTTGATCAGACATCCACGTATCGCATTATTTTTCTGAAACAAAGGATAGGCAATTCATAGGCACATATACAAGACGGTCTTTAAACACGGTTTATTAGTCTGTATTCTTGAAATGTATTGGCAATAAATGTGCTTGTATGAACGACGTCTAATCGTGTAAGCTTTGATCATGTCTAAAGATGTAATAACACTTTGCAATACCCACAATGTTTCCTATGCGCTAATTATTCGTTTAAAATCTTAATAAGGCTGAAGACAAATCATCACTGGTCTCTTTGATCGCATGATATTGTAGGTAGCTAGAACATATTGGCACACCCATGCATCGATATGTGGGTTTGATGTACAAGTGTTTCCGACATGCATCCCGTATTCAAGGGTCCTTGAACCACTGGCTGCATGTCGCCATCCTTAGATCAACTCGTAGCTCGCAATGTATCTGTACTAAGAAGCATCCAATTAGTTCGTATTGCAATGACATAAAGCAGTTGCCACCTACTGTCTTGAAAAAATCAAACACTTGTAATTATTTTAACTATAAGTATTTAACGGGTGTCGATTCAGGAATCTCAATGTGAGGTTTTCGCTTTTTTAGCCGTGGTATTGCACATAAAAAGTTTAAATTCGATTAATATCTGGGTGGCATTATAAGAGACTCTTATCACTTCATAAATACGATGAAATAATCGTTATATTTTTCTGTTTTCTGCTTTGTGAACGAGAAAATTGAACTTAAAATTTCTTTCGTCTTGCACTCGAAAGTGGTTGGTAATCAAGTACTTTTCGGTGTTGATGAGCACAAACATCACAAATACCTATATTGTTGTAGCACAAATTATCACCATAATAGGTTTGCCATTTACGTTATATGACTAAAGAAAAACCGGTTAAGCAATACACAGCACGTTTCGCAAAAAATATTGTTATAGCGTACTTGTCGTAACGCGTGGTCACAAATCGAATTCACCGGACTTTGTCCCCAGATGACTCCGTGTCCAAGAGGAGTGAAATTAGCCACGGGTTTGAGCGTTGGTTATCTTTGCTATGCCCGGGGAAATCAATTATGCTAGTGGAAAACCGCACATTTCTAAAATTCATAACCTGGTAAGGCAGATTACTTGATAAACCCAGAGATACGTTCCAGACCTTTCACAAGCATACACACATAGTGATAACTTCAGGCTAAACATTATTTTTATTTTTTCGTATACTCGATGCATTTTTGGCATTGAGCGATGAATGACTGACAGGGGCATGCATTTCTAATAAATTGCGTGTCACGTGTTATCAGTTTAGGTTTCTGCATGAGCATAAGCATTGAAGAAAAATGTCGACAGTTTTATTGTACGAATGCCATGAAAGTTTTTTTCGGTTTGATACTCAAATGCATGTGTTTTTTTGAAATGAGAATTGGCATCAGATCCGTGCTTTGTTGTGTTTTATTCACTTTTGAAGATATCTTTTAACCGGAGGTTGGGAACTTTCCTTCGAGTTTAAGATATCACTTTCAGCAAGCTTGTGAAAGGCGGGCGTTCTGTCTCTCACGGTTCGAATTATCGAAGGAGAAGATCTTCTTAAATATTTTTGTTACAATGGCCATCAATACATTTCCAGCACGTCTTGGCCGGTACGATCTTTTCCTGCTATTATATTTTTTAAAGCGACTTATTAAGGCAAATGAACAGCGATTAGCTATATTTCTTTGAAATACCGTCGAATTAATTGAAACAATGCACTTTGTCTATGTTGAACCATGCTTTCGATGACTGATTTCTCTTTAAATGATGCATAATATGCCTGTGATGGGTATAATAACTAACACCTACGTAGTTTAAAAAACATTTCCAAATGGTCAGCCGAGCTACTAGTATTTAATTTCAAAGTTCCACGGTTTGGCTCCATTTATCATTTGGAAGTTGTTTTGGTTATGTTGGGTATAACAGTTCTCATGTACCAAATTAATCACAGCCGTGTTTGTAATCGCATTGTAGTTCCACTCAAAGTAAGGAAGAAAAAAATCAAAAAAGTCTCTGGTCATAGATCATCGGGGACTTCTACATTGCATGAACGCGGTACAATGACGGTTGAAAGATAAATGGGCTAAGGCTAATTACTACCTAAAGTGGTTGCATTACACTAATTGATTCCTTGACATTTAGACAGTGGTCCAGCGTCCTAATCTATACGTATGTCATGTGCCAAACATCACGTGACACCAGTCGACGGTTCTTACACTTAACACCACCACCATACCATAATAAAGTACCGTTAACAGAGGTTGACGTATTGGTGATACTGCATAAACAAAATAATGTTGGAAACACATATAATTATACGTTCTATTTCATAATTAATGCAACAAAAAACATTAGTTATCTCAAAGACAATACTGTTATCGATATTATGCTACAGGATATTATGCTACAGTAACGGCTTTGAAAGTCCTTTTGCTACTCTGGTCCAGGAACTTGTTGTTTATACTCTGTAATCACTTGGCACCTGTTCGTTGTGCAAACATGTTCCTGGGAAAACAAACGGCCTTTCCTCGTGTCCGACAAACGTGGTCTGGCATCAGTGGCCGCCATTAATGTTGTTGGCTGGGTTTATCAGATTATTGGAACATGGTTCGTCATGTTTGCAACGGTTACCTGTCAATTACGATCCCAGATTTATACGAGAAATGACCACTTTACGGTCATGAGTTGTATTTCCAGCAGTTATATATAAATACACTGACTTTATGGCATGTTTCTTTGATTTTGTTTTTAGAAAAATAAAACAGTGGTGGGTGGAAGTATTGCTCATACGATAAACGGTCGTTAACTGTAGTCAAAAAGGTTATCACTTTTATACGTGTTTTGTAATACACTTACGTTTTGCGTAATAAATTGCTCACTCAGTGGCAATGTTGCATCTTTTGTATACATATTCTGTTATGTAATAGCAAACATGTAATTTGTTTTTACTGTTATTACCTATGAATGTGGTTTAAATGTTCATTTTAATAACAACATTACCGTTGATTTAAACACCTATGAATGTTCATAAATAATAACCACTTAAACCTAAGCGTCATATTCACAGTTTTTTTTTTACTACCAATACAATTATTATGTATAACCCTTTGAGTGCTGGAACCGGATTTTGAAGGTTTTTGCAAACAGTTTGGATCCAGATGAGACGCCACAGAACGTGGCGTCTCATCAGGATCCAAACTGTTTGCTATTCTGATAGTATTCTTTGAAAAAAATCGAAGAAAATGCTAATTTTAGAAATTCAGCAGACAACATTTTAGCAGACGACAAATTACCCAGCATGCAAAGGGATAATGTAGAACTACGGCATAACTATAGCATTTGGTCTTTTTTCAATATAAATTTAGTATGACTTCGCCATAAAGGTTTTACGATTTCGAAACAAATTTATCAAGATCTTAATGCATAAGAAATGTCTATTATAATACGGTCTCTGGTTTCAACTCGTATGAAAACCATCCATTAATTATTAACAATTAAATGATGCGAATAGATACGTATAGAGCTATCAAGTTTACATTCCTATGTTACACTTGGCAGTAATGATGACAGTTTATGCAGCAAGATTTATGGCGTATTCCAAACACGGGTATTATAATGACTTCTCTTACAACTTCTCAAGAAACCGCCCATCAGTATAATAGTAAGTGTAATAAACCGAGTTCTATCGATGTATTATTGTTAGCTTACCTAAGCTGTTTGATCGCCTCTTGTTCGTCCGTGGTCAACCACTGCCTTGTGAACATTTTAGAGGCCTGAAACTTGGTTGGAATAATTGTTGTTCGGCTTATTTTTTATAATCTTCGCCTAAACGTATCATCACATTCGTAATATGAATGTAATATGTCTGATTTCGAATCAGTTGATTATATTTTATTGTGACATAATTTCAATACAAGAATAAATGTTAAACGGACAAAAGAACGCGGGAGAGCTTCCGCGAGGCGTCACTTTTAGAATTTGCAAAGATGGGGGTAACATTTCGAGATTCACCAAAACGATGCACGCATAGCGTTCCGTTGGTCTGACAACCAACTCAGACTTTGATTTTTTATATTACCGTGATGACAAAAATGCAGTGTTTGAACAGTCATGCTTAACTGGTGGTAATGTATAAACATTTCGCATGTTTAAATCCTATTTGTGTCAGTGGGACATATTGCAGGTGCTACTCAGGCTCCACTGAACATAGAACGGCGTAATTAATTAACTAAATCATTTTTTCTTTTGCCTTTTATTTCAGCTTTAGTCTAAATTGCACTTTCCAACTTAATTGTGTACGAATACTGTAAGATCTGTGTTAAAGAAAAGACCAATATGTTTCACTTGTACCGATCTGAATTCACAACGAAGCGTAACAAGTGAGAAATACGCCAGACGCCTGCCGGCATATTTATTATACAACCGCGAAAATCATGTTTCACCATGAAGCATTATCTAGACATTTTGTAAACATGGTTTTAGTCTATAAACCAGCAGGGGAGGAGAATTAATTATAAACATTTTGCCAGCACTTAAGTATAAATAGTCTGTGAAATAACGCCTTATCACCATGGACAGTGAAATAACACCTTATCATCATGGACAGTGAAATAACGCCTTATCATCATGGACAGTGAAATAACGCCTTATCATGGACAGTGAAATAACGCCTTATCACCATGGACAGTGAAATAACGCCTTATCATCATGGACAGTGAAATAACGCCTTATCATCATGGACAGTGAAATAACGCCTTATCATCATGGACAGTGAAATAACGCCTTATCATCATGGACAGTGAAATAACGCCTTATCATCATGGACAGTGAAATAACGCCTTATCATCATGGACAGTGAAATAACGCCTTATCATCATGGACAGTGAAATAACGCCTTATCATCATGGACAGTGAAATAACGCCTTATTATCATGGACAGTGAAATAACGCCTTATCATCATGGACAGTGAAATAACGCCTTATCATCATGGACAGTAACTCCCTATCTGAGTAAAGAGCGACGCTGAAACATGAATTAATGAGGTTAAGACATTTGTTAATGGTGCATATTTGTAAGATTTTTTTGCGGTCTAAAAAAGTTTGTTTCTCATCGGCATGCTGATTGTGCGTCTATTTGTTTTGGTTTTAGTTTTTGCATAACAAGATGAATTATGTCTCTCTTAATGATACTAGACAGGTTATTCTCAATTAACTGTCGATCAATTTTAATATTTATGTCATACAAACTAAGTAGTATTGTAATATGCATACATTTGTATTGAATGCACACAGCAACCATAGCAGGTACATTATTCACTCAAGTCAGTTTTACACGAAACATTTTGTCCGTATCGCGGATGGTCGGTGAATATTTAAAATGGCAAAATATGTTTCAAAGGATATCATGCTGCGACAAAAAGGACAAAACGATGTCTGAATGGCCCGTTTAGATATACCTCCATAGGGGGCGCAATTCAAAATGGCGGCATTGAAATGGGGTGTCATTGTCGATAAAAATTAGAAATATGATCTTGAATATCTCAGCACCGCTCGAGTCGTTTCAATACAAACACATTTAACGTTAATATGGTTTATACATTGCATTTGAGACTGCATGCATTTGAAACCTTACTATTCATTGCATACCGTGGAAACTAAGACTCTTACTAGATGACAGTGTTGATAAATGTCATTATTGTTTTGAATTAAGTTCTGGTATCTAAAGCATCGTTTGTTTGACTTTTGTAGTTGCAGAACGAATTCTTTTGGAAAATTGTCTTATGTATTCCGTAATTGCACTTAATGCACAATGATGCTTGGTTTCGTCTTTAATTGATTGAATTGTGTATCAAATTAATAAATGTAAACAGTGAATGCATTGAATTGCGCCATTTAAATTCTTTACAAAAGGAACGGGCTGATAATCTATTTTTTTTTTATTTCTTAATAGGTAACAAGCAGTTGTTATCAAAATCGGTCGCGTGTATGTTATAAATACATTTTTAATCACAATGCCATCGCTAAACAAGAAACTCTTAAGATATATTTTTGACATCGAGTTCACGTTGTAGTCTTAAAAGAGACCCTGGTTGCTTGAATGAAATCTACATGTGCCACACCATTAGGACTGATAACTGTCGTGACAACATTGACCGTAATCAACCGTTTGTAATCGATCAAACATTTGGTTTAAGTTGTCCTGTTTTAATAATGCAAAGACATGATTGCGGTCCACCGTCTTAAAGATACAATTCACACATTTGCAATGAAATTATCAGATAAAAACTTCATTGATGCTGCAGAAACTATTTATCTCTCAGCATGCATAATAATGCAAATTACAAGGAATGTTTTTCTGTAAACGAAAGTTTCAATCTAAGACTGTTAAATGTTGTTATAAGTGGACCATTGAAAGTCGTTACGTATGAGCTTTATGAAATGTTAACATTTACCACGTGATTTGGCACGTATAGCGGGATTGTATGTTTACATCTAAATTGTATTTTATTGTTATAATGAAAATCAATTAAGGACACATTCTTCAAAAGATATATCATTTTTATTATGAATACCTAAATATTCATTTGTCAATATTTTCTAATGGAAACTGTACGTGTGGTACACTAGCTATGGGGGCAATGTTGACTAAACGATGTAATAACATCATGCGAATATTGACTGTATTGTATGTAAACTGTCGACTCATTTAAATATGTTTGTGTATTTTAACCCCTGCGAGTATGACCCACTTGCGCTGAAGTGACATTTAAGCGCTTAAACCTTTTGTTCTCTTTCAAAAATATTTAATGTCACGTATTTAATTCAGGATTATTGTATCACAGTTATAAGAAATCAATTGACTTCATAAAACGTGGGATTTCGTTTGAGTTAATTCAGAGTTTTGAACTACTTCTGAACTCTTAAGCGGTTTCATAAGATGAGTTTATCAATACTTGTTTGCGAATTAGCAAGCGTGTTTTACAGTTTAAAGGGACTTGTTCACATTTTATCAAAATGAGAATTTTTCAACTTTTTGTCAAAGATTCAAGAAATAAATGAACAATGTACATCAGTGTGCGAAATAACACTAATGACGCAGACTTATACTGTTAAGACACTTTCGTTTACGAAAAATCATCTTTAGCAATTGATAAAATATTATAAAGTTATCGTTATATTTGGTAACAACACGTGGATGGTTATACAAAGTTTACGATAAATGGCAGCCCATCTGAAGACGGATGGTCAGGTCAGCACAAAATGTAGTCGTCAATACTCAACGACGACCCGAAAATAAACTCTGAATTACACACATACACACACACACACGCACGCACGCACGCACGCAAGCACGCACGCACGCACTGAGTGGTTTTGGCGCTTGGCTTTTACAACATGGGTCAGTGGTTCGAGCCCTGGTGTGGTTAACTTTTGTTTTCTCTCTCTCTTTTTTTTTTTACTTTTATTCTTTTCTTTTTATTTGAGGTCTTTAGTTCTGATGTTTATATTTATCAATGTTAAGCATTTAGTGACAAACTTCAAAACATGTCAAAATCTGTGAACAAGTTTTTTTTAATGTCGTTGGATATATGTGTATTGCAGTTTGATTGCGCTTACAGTGTTTGGCTCGCTAGTCTTATGTCGGGTATGACTGAATGGGAAGTATTTGACTGTTTTAATTAATTTTAGCTTCAATACAACATGACCTCAAACATGTTGAAACTGTGTACTGATACTACACTCATGTACGTGCAACAACAACAACAACAACAACAACAACAACCAGGACAGAAATAAAAACATAACATTAAGTACACAACGTTATTTGCAATTGCTGCGTTAAACGATTTCAAAACGTAGAATATTTCACCAAAAAAAACAACACGACCCTATACAGCGTATAAGGCTCGGGGTGAATGTAAGATGATACAGAAGTCGAGAATCATGTTCCAGAAACAACATGCTTTCGGGCTGATTACAGCTTGTATTAAGAGGATACCAGACCGCGAAACATCGATTGAGGATGTCAACAAACATCATTTAGTGGTTAGCGTTCGCATGAAACACGCACTACTAACATAATTAGAGAATTCGCCTTGTCAGGAAACATTGGGTTTAGTTTTCCCACATGACCTATACATGGCCACATTATCAAGAAACCGAAAAAAGGTCTCTTTTCCATTCGTGTGCTCAAAACGTGACTTTTTATTGGCATAACTAAGTTTTTGAGTTTGGTATCTTTTGCATAAGAGGTTAAACGAAGTAACGATTTTTCGTCTTTTGCTTCTTCGTGATCTTGCAGCACGATTTATAATGTTTATTTCAATACACTTACATTTACAACACATTGGAATAGGATACTTTTTGGCACAGACGTAAACCAAATTTAATTTGTGACATGGGAACGGCATGATTAAACTCTTCAGCCATAAGTTACACATTTTACAACATAATTTATCATGATATAGCGACATGCTTTAGAGCAAATACTGCTGTAATAAATGTATTGAATTGAAAGTCCACGCCTCAGCTGGTCGCTTGTATGCCTGCTTTACCACAAAATTTCATTTGAGGTTATAAAAATAACACTATTTCTGCAATTATGTACTTCCTTCGATCAAATTGATTTTTTTTTATATTTGACATGTCATTGCATTAACCCTTTCCCCGTTGTATTTTGCACATCTCTTCAAGTAAAAAAAAATCACTAGATTTGTTATCACAAGTTACATTGCATTGATATTGGGCCCACATCTATCTTAATTTAGTGACAACATGAACATGCCTTTCCTTATAACATTTAATTTATAAAGTTGTTTACAGTCTTTTGAAATCTTTTTGCATGACCCAGCTCTATGAATGGTGTGCACGTTTTTCGCTTAACCGGCGACGATTAAGTGTGCGGTTCAACTTTTCAAGGATTTTCTTTCCACTGAGCGTATCGAGTATTTTATTGTAATCCAGCGTGAATTGATCCCATTGAGTTTGATCATATACAAGAAATGATCATGATTTTAAGCACATTCCTCTGTGACCTTATCGCCGTTGAATTTCGCGCATGACAATAGACCATAATTGCCCCCACCACGTGTGTATCAGCGTTTCCCGTTGTAATGCCGTCTGCAATGTCTTGTTAGCAAACCGATATAAAACTTTGTGGTTTCTCAAAATTCAATGCACTGGCATTGAAATTCTGGGCAAGAACAATGTCCGTCTGTGTTTCTTACACCACGAGACCGCCAATAAGCGCTGCCCGGTACGCAGACGTACTTTGAGCGCGCGTGCGGAGCCTCATTGGCGACACAGTCCATCTAGCACAGGGTCTTAAGATATCAGCGGTAATGTTGTCAACGAAATGACTATTAAAGCCACAGAATGTTGTAAAAAGTAGAAGATGAATGACAATAATGTTAAAGTACAATCACAAATGAGAAAACAATTAACACTCGCGCTCAATACTCAAACGTTATATTAGGTCATAGTTGATTTGCATATTCAGATTTTATTTGAAACCGAGACGCTTAAAGATTGCCAAAATATACATAATATGTGAGTATGGCGACATATCGACTCCCGATTAATGTTTGTAACCAGAGAGTCGTGCCAAAAATGCGATTGTCCTATTAAGACGTTAATTATACCAATTCTGTTATTTCTGGTTATTGTCGTAGAGCGTTGGTAGTTGTGTTAGTGGCGGTGTATTTGAATATTGAAGACGTTGATGAATAATTATGTTCTTTAACTTCCAGCAGAATGTCGACAAATTGCAGTTGTTTTCTGCAGACAAGTTAAACGATATGTGGGGTTTCCCTTTAAAAACAAATCGAAAAAAGACACTGATACATTAGCCATTATCATTAGGAAACAATACCCTTCAAATTTGTTAACTAGAACACCCGCATTGATGGCGTGGCGCTATCAATTATCGCAATCAAAGCATGTAAGTTTTAATTCTGGGTTCTAATTTCAAATATTGAAATGTTATCTTGCTTAAATGTGTGATCATCGTTACTGCATATAACTTCATGGGCCGTGGAAAATTTGAACCCATATGAATGCACACCTCCCAAATACGGTCTAAATCACACACAAAAGTGTTTTGTGATTCAATTTGTAGTTGTGCGGTGTTGATAAATAATGAGATCCTTATATTCGCAAAATGAAAGTTTTAGACACAATAGAATGCCTGTAAAATTGCTAAAAACATTGTGACACCAATTACGGATATTTAAGGGCATCGATGCAATCTCCTTCCATATCAAGCTTTAATGGAATGCGTTAATTGTAAACAATTCTCAAAATTATGAAATGTCCGTTATGCCACCACAAACCACATATGCGATAACCTATCTAAATGTAAAAAAAATCAGCCGTGATAAAATGTTCTTTAGAAAAAAAGTAGTAGACAGTTTTACAGGAGAACCCAAAAGCAACGGCACGTTTATTGTCTGTCATCCCTATTTTCGGTAACAGCGATGTGAAATGTTGTGACAATAGACCTGGTACGGGTGAATGTTTCGGCGCCCGCATCGCAAACGGGTTAATTTCCTGTTTAAGATTACTTGCCATAAACCTTTACCAGTGAGGTGATGAATTTTGCATATGGCTGCCATATCACCGGAGGGCTGTAATGGCAGAATGTGCGACCTACCGTTGAATGTTAACAGTTACGCAAGGGAATATCTTTCAAATGGTTGTGGTAATTAACGGTAAACGAATGGGTTTGCCTTGTATAATTACATTTGTTGTTGTTATAGTATAAACACTTAAATAACCAGAGCAATAAAAACTTCATGCTTATAGTAAAGGCAAACCATTTCACCTTGAAAACGATAAGTCAAACTTCAGTCTTTTGTCATGGGTTCGATTTGAGCTTTTTATAATGTTTATGCTGTAAAATATTCATGCGGATTGTACACACAACTAAAAACAAAAAAAAGCTAATGTATGTTCCTAATCATCAAATACAACCTTAATCCCGGAGATTATGTAACCTGCATGATCTCGCTTGATTTATACACGTCTTCACGGTTTGACTTTCATAAATAACAAAATGCCTCTGGCTCTAATTAGCAGATAATATACTATCGAAAACTATGATAAATATTGCCGTTTTATGTCTTCTTATTACGTTTTACGGGCAAGCGGTGATAGCTCATCTGTTATATAGTTGACTTCTGAAGAAGAGGAAATTGTTAGACAAAAGAACCTGCCACATGAAACAAGCGTTCTTCTTGGATTAGATCTTGGTTAGAGTATTTAAGAGGAAGGAATGAGTATAAACCCCCGGGTTGATTGATGCACCCACACTAATATGTTTCGTTGAGCTTCCTTTGGGATCCAAATCACATCTGTTGGCTTTGGAAATCAATGTCATGTCACGGCTACCCACACTTCTTACTTTGGCAAGATGTTTATACAGACACGTCGCTCCAGGTTATATAACAATATATAGTTTGTAGAGATGTTAATCAACGATAATATATACAAACTATTAACAGAATAATTACATCACCATATGCACACACATTTAACATAATTGTTAGGGTGTGCTAATCGGTAATCGTGTTTTTCATAACAATTTCGTAATTCCATACAATGAAATCCGGTTAACCCGCTTTTAAATCGGTAAGACAGTAAGAATATGAGCCTCGCTCTGTGAAAAGGGGGTTTAATGTAAGTCCTTATAGTGTCGTCCCAGAAGAAGTCCGCACAGGCTAATCAGGAATGACACTTTTCGCTTTTATGATATTTTTCGTTTAAATAAAGTCTCTTCTTAGCAAAAGTCTAGTTTAGGCGGAAAGTTTCGTCCTTGATTAGCCTGAACGCACATGCATTAAACCCCCTTTCACAGAGCGAGGCTCTTCTGATGACTTTCTGTTGTTACTATACATGGGCTAGCTAGTGATGCCTCTGGACTAAAGTGACTTTCATTGTAACTGATGCAATTTGAGCCACGTCATGCGAAACTGGGAGTCTCATGACATATGCGGACTGGGAGTCTCATGACATATGCGGACTGCGTAGCTCCAAACTAGTTTGTGCATTCGCACAGTCTGGTCAGGAGCTACTCTGTCCGCTGAAACTCTTTCAGTGCTGGAACCGAATTTTGAAGGCCTTTGCAAACAGTTTGGATCCAGATGAGACGCCACAGAACGTGGATCAGGATCCAAACTGTTTGCTATTATGAAAGTATTCTTTGAAAAAAATCGAAGAAAATGTTAATTTTAGAAATTCTGCAGACGACATTTTAGCAGACGACAAATTTCCCAGCATGCAAAGGGTTAAAGCCATGCAAGGCTTAGTGGTCTTGTAAGCGAATGCGCAGGCTGGTTCGGAGATACGCCGACAACGTCAGGAGACCCATTTTCGCATGACCTGGCTCATTTAAAAATAACTTGAATTGGTTTTGGTGGACGGATGCTTGAAGCGTGACATATATTTCAATGAAAACTGTATTTTTTGTTTCATGGATGATCACTTCGAATGTGTTGAACATAAATTCGCATTTTACCGGGCAATCGATTATAGTTTGGGTTTGATAAATATTTGCACGCGTTATATAAAGTGCTCTATACAATGATTGAACTAAACACGGTTGTTTAATGTCTGATTTATTAATACCTATTAGTGTGTGCAGGTGTTTTTGAAATTTGCAATCTGTGATGCATTACGGAGTCAAACCACGTAATTTCGTGCAATGTTACAAATATGTATTTAACATACTGCCCAAAAAATCATAATACAATTATAATATAATTATCTTGAACATACATTAATAATAGCAGTTGAAATCTCAGACACTTATTAAATGTTAAAAGAGGATCTTATCAAAATGTATTTCAGTTTATAATGCATATACCAAGATACCATGCGAAATATAAAATGCAGACAGAGTGTCATCAACAGCCCGCCCATCCTCGACAGCCACCAGCAATTGGGTTTATCTCTTAAAATCCCATTTAACAGTCGAATGTGAGAAAGATGGTAGTATAAATGCTTCAAGATAGCTCTATGTACAGCAAACATGGTTAATTGGTAGTGGATGAAAAGAGATCTCTTTATTTGCGTCAAAATAAGACGCTTGTTTATAAATCGACCAGACGACATTATTAAGAGAGCGGATAATGGCCCGCTTCACTCTGGGTTGGCCGTATTTTGATGGGAAAGTGCACCCGTATCTAGGGGTCACTCGGCTACACTGGGCAGTCAGTTTTGTCAATTGAGGATGAATACGAAATATAGAATAGTGTGACCGACCGGAATTGAAAAGTTAATACTAATTCAAAAACGAGTTACATATATCATCAAAGAGATATCCGGTATGGCATGAAGTGTGTACGTATGAATGTCATGTCTAATTCACGTGCTTGCATGCCTGAATCTCACTCAAACATTCCTGTGACTACATTCTTGCTGGTACCTTATAACACATTCATCAAATGCCAATTACATAATGGTTCCGTCTAATACATCTATTCATTAAAGTACAATCGAAACATGAATCATTACACACACTTTTACAATTACATTCATTATTTATAAATGACTTAAGTAAAGATGATAAGATAGAGCTACATTATACAAGTACGTTTTTTTTTCAAATAAAAATGACACTTACATGCCCGAGTCTCAATGCCAAACCCTTATTTTTCTACGACAGTTGTTAATGAATGCCATTCCAGTTGCCCCGCTCATAGAGGCACATTTAGTGTACTTAGTGAAATAATTATACATAATTATAAATTTGTTCCCGCATGTTTTTTGTTGTAGCAGTTGCCTCACATGAATAGGCATATTTATTTTACCGAATACATTTTTTATACATTTGTTTTCCTTCTGTTTTCAGGCGCTGGGTACTCGAATAACGCTGGACGATGACGCCATCGAACTGTGCAAGGTACTTATAACACAAATAATTGCAAATGTGAACAGACACAATATACAATGTGATTTCATATGCTTAAGATGACATTATATTTGACAGTATTAATAACCATCTAATAAATGCTTGCGTTTAAACATGCACGAGTACGTTTTATGTTGATAGTATAACACAGACACACGTAAATATATATCATTAGAATACCGTTACTTTTCGATGTTAGCTCAAGATGATGCTCGTGTAGTGCTGAATTGGTTGAATAGGGGTAGGGGCTCTGAAATTCATACTCAATTCGTGCAGACTATCCTGCGTAGTCTCGTACAACTATTAATAACCGCGTCATGGGAAAATGGGTCTTATGTTATATGCGGCCACCGTAGCTCCATACCAGCCTGGTCATCTCCGCAGTCTGATCAGGAGCTACCCTGTCCACTAATGAGAACAAAAAACCTTGCGTGACTTAATGGCGGACATCGTAGCTCTGGATCAGACTGATATTGCGCAGGCTGGTCAATTTTGCATGTCGCTGCTAAAATGATACAAACAGCTCGAGTGACCTGAATGTTTAACAAAACATTAGCAATTTCACAAGTAAACGTAAAACCGCAAGTATACATTTTAGTCGATATTAATTTCCAGAAGTACAAGATGATGTGTAAGACGGGCAAGGTGTGCGCCGTGCAGCATTTTGATTGGCCGAAAAACATCAGTATTCCCGTCTGCATCCCGCTCTCGTTCGTACCACGTAAGTTTATTTGTTCAACACATATAACTATGTTATCACCAAATAACATCAACATGTAAAGCACTTAGTAAAAAGGGTAAATCTTGGAACTGTGACCGTGTATGTGATAGATTTACGAACACGTGTATGTGTCGTGTTCTGAGAAAACTGGGCATAATGCATGTGCGTAAAGTGTCGTCCCAGATTAGCCTGTGCAGTCCGCACAGGCTAATCCGGGTCGATGTTTTTCGCCTAAACTAGATTTTCGCTAAGCAGAGACATCAGTTAAACGAAAAATTCCATAAAAGCGAAAATTTTCGTCCCTGATTAGCCTGTGCGGACTGCACAGGCTAATCTGGGATGACAATTTACGCACAAGCATTATGCTCAGATTTCTCAGAACTCGACACATGTGTGTTGTACATGAATGTATTTGCAAAGCCTCCAGAGGAAAATGTGTGTGGGTGATTTGGTCACAAACCTTCACATTATATTCAATGATCACCATTTATGTATGTGTTACTAACAAGTATTTATGCAAACTGAATGTGAAACAGCAAGAATACAACTTTTTCCTGCTGTTTTTTTTTCAACCAAAATAGCACAACTGTTATTTAGACATTATATGCATGGATAATAAAGTTGAAATCGTGACTTGTACACAGTTAAGCGATGGAAAATGCCATTGGGAAGATATCGTCAAACTGTAACCATGAAATTCCAAATGTAAAGCCATTTGTTTTTAAAGAAAAAGGGCAGTTGGTTTAATGAATGTTTATATATGACACCCTTATAGAACACAGAAGGAAACGCCTAGTCTTCGGGATAAGTCGCTCACAAAACTGTTACAGAACATAACTCACACCGTCTTGTACAGCGTCTTGTGAAGAAAACCTATATAAAACGAGAACATTATACAATAAACAAAACACAATTTGACAATACATTCATAAACAATAACTGAATTTTAAATGATATACCAACACCAAATCACGTGACACATGTTATCCTCTGTCAGCTCTTTTTTTTTTTAAATTGGACAGTTGGCATTTTATGAAAACATTTTTTGTGGATCATTATTTTTTACTTTGAGCACTGTTACAAATACACTATGTCGTCCCAAAACGTTCTCTTTGAAACTATCTAATTGAAAAATCGTGTTATCAATTTAGTATTCTTTCATATAACGGAACGCATTAGCCTGATATTTCTCACGAGTATTTCGAAATCGTTTCTTCGTGTCCGTAGTCATTTCGGTCAACCTTTTAGCAAGTTATCGCAGCCATTAATCTGCCCCGAAAAATATTTGTTTCGTGCGAAAAGCAATCAGTGCTTACAACTTGACGACAACTGAATAATAGACTTGGTTTACAAAACTGTCTTTCTATCGCTTTGAACCCGTTACTCCCAGCATATCGAATCAATTCAGGCAGGAAACCGTTTAAAATAAAGCCATAAATTGTGCTGACAATAAATCATATTTGCCGGAGCAGAGAAAATACATCTATCCAGACCATTTTGCACTACTCTGTCACATAATTAGACTAAAATTGTAATTGAAAGCCCACTTGTTGAATGTTTGTATGTGTGCAGATATACATTTGTGGGCCCATTTATCATTTGTTGAAAAATATTGCTTGCGTTTAAAAAAGTACTTTATTAAAAGTTAATGTAATGAATGCCTACTTACATTATAGGGTTCACCGTTTCTAATGACGAATTATTATGAATGAAACGCAGCAAAGGACCATTAACATAATATGTACGATTTAATGACGTTAAGCTGATATTTCGAATAAACGTTTAGTTTCTTCATTTCAATTGTCTTTATAAATTCGTAAAAATACGCCATTACGGACCACGTCGTAGGTTTAAAGGCCTTTTCATTACCGCTTTGATAGTTGATTTGTATATGTATTCCTAAATATATATTTATGTTATGTAATGTTTATTTGTTAAACCTAGTTACGTGACAGAAAATAATATGTAAACTTAAGTATGAAGACGATGTACTTGTGTATAAGTCTGAATAAAATGTCTGTCTGTCTGTCTGTCTGTCTGTCTGTCTGTCTGTCTGTCTGTCTGTCTGTCTGTCTGTCTGTCTGTCTATAAACTAGTATACAGTATTCATTTTTAGTCAAGAAATGACAACACATCGATGCGAAACAGCATCGACAAAACATCAACATATCGAATTTTACTTTCTCAAACTTTACATAATGGAAAAAAAAACAAGACAAAAACTAAGCGATAGAAACAAAAAGTGTGATAATAGTACATGTGTATTATCAGTACTTAAGAATTATTATGGAGCACCCTACACATGACGGCAGGTTAAACACATACTTTATTTTAATTAAATCATAATAAACCAAGTGCGTCCGTCCACATTCAAGACACCACTTTAAATAAAACATCCCCTGCTATTTAAATTTTGAAATTCTATACACATATTAACCACTAATTATTTAAATAATACCCGTATTGAAATCAGTTTCATGATTGTGTATTTCTAGCCGAGTATTCCCAAGGTGAGTTTTATAGAGTAACCAACACTTTAGGAGCTTTAGTAACAGACGCTTGCTTAAATAATGCACGTTGAGATGTGATTACAACTCCATGGTCACATGCCATATGGCAGGACATCACATCGTCTGGCTTGATTTTACATTTTTGTACTCAGCTTGTAATAGTTGAAGCTTTAAAAACACCGCATGCGTCGCTAGTGCAGCTTGAATTTTCGAATTTTCGAATTTCCTATTACAAGTTTATAAATAGCAATATATGTTACAATGTAATTTTTGTTATATAAAGGTTTCTATTTGAATAACGTTATTTACCTATACATGTATCCTGATTATTACAGCCAATGTCATTGTACTAAAAGATACATTTCTCATTAAATAATTAGACACAATGTTAATCTATAGTTTGCAAAAGCTGCATATTTTTTTCTTTTTAGTATAATACAGTTTGATAAGAACATATTATTACTAAGTGCAAACAACTTTTTGTTATTACGTTGGACTATTAAGGCAATGTAGCGTGCAGACATCATTTTTGTAAGCAGCTTTTTAACATGTATAATAAACTCTCACAAGATATATTGTGTATTACCCAGAACAAATCTTTTTTTTTCTCGCGTAACTTGCTGATAAATAACAAAGCATAACTCTGATATATGCAGCATATCCATGGCAATAACAAGAACTCTTTGAAACGCTAGAGGAGCCATGCTGACAATTAAGCGTGTCGCACAATCTATCTGCTGCCTGTACAAAGACCTGAAGACATCTGTAAAAGTCTGTGTAATTCGATAATAATTTGGCGCCGATCATTTTCGCAACAATAATTTGCGGTATTAATAACTCCCCTGCAAATTCACAGCGCCATTAATGTCACAACTCCGTAGGGAGGAAGTATTTTGCTTCAACACCGGTAGCGGTGCATAACTATTTCTGACATCGTAGGAATCGCAAATATTCTTTTTATCATGACGGCGCTTGTTTACGGGCACAGTAGACACTATTATGCAGATTGTTGCGATAATAAGAGCTATAAAAGTGATACCTTAGATATGCTACTAGTTCCGTCTTCCCCGCTTGTTCCGGGTGTGATTTATGAAGACTCTGCCATGCCATAAAATCATAAACCTAGAGAACTTCCCAAACACGTATACCAATCAACCCCAACACAGAAGCGTTTCCAGCAAAATCGATCTATTAATTAAATAACGATGTAGTCACTGTCAAAACCAATTTACCATGTCATGGCCGCATTTCGTTTATTTCATTTATTTCAGTGGGTATATATATGTTCAATTTTTTTGCTCTGAAAATATTTAATGGCCGCTTGAATAACTGGATGGCGTTAATGCTGTTTCGAAAGAGAAATTCCTAAAATGAAATCGTTAGCTTAGTTTAGTTTAAATGCATGTGACAAGAGTGCTATTGTTTTTGGGTCCGTGTTACTGTTTTATTTCGACGTGACTGTTATTGTTAGCGCATAGAACATGCACACAGCTGAAGTTGTCATAGCAACTTTTCATGTTGTCGCATGTATGAGTTTCCGTGTGCTTTTTATTTTTTAAAGTGCAGATTTGTAGATACTGTAGTAATGTAACATGGTATTTTTTATTTTCATCCAGTCGTTTTTATTATTTTCCGTCGTATACCCGTGCTTATCTTACAGGAATATAACATAAAACGAGGTGCTTAATGTAACACACGATGTTATTTATATTGCACACAATGTATAATTCCTAATTTTGTTTTAAAGTATTCGATCCTTAAACACAATCCACTCTATTGAAGTCAGCTTCATGAAGTCATTAAACATCATAATTTATAAATATGTAGTCTTCTATTCGAAAGTTCGTTGTATGCATTTATGAAGTCGATTTGTGTTCTATATTTTCAGTTCGGAATGCTTACTGCCAACTTCCGGCGGACCCAGGTCGATGCCACGCTCGCTACATTCGGTGGTATTTCAAGTCGGAAGCCGGCGAATGCACACACTTCCAGTTTGGTGGTTGCGATGGCAACCAGAACAATTTCATGAGCAAGAGGGAGTGCGAAACGACCTGTATGGCCACACCGACCATACGGCTCTTCGATGATAACCAGCCGGTTGTAATTGCCCAGCCCGTATCATACGACACACAGAGGGACCCGAAGCTGAGCTACGAGGCTTTGAACTCTGTCAAGGAGGAACCGAAACCGGCTCACACTTTCGAACGCTACCAAGCGGGCCGGCAGCGTAACAACCAGGTACGCGACGACGAGGCAAACACTCGCACACGTCGCCGACTAGATAAGGAAAAGGACAAAGAACGGAAGCGCAAAGAACGCGAGAGAAAACGAGAAAAGAAACGTTTGCGAAAGATGATGAAACAAGAGCTCAGAAGAAAGTTGAGATTGGAAGAGATGCAGAGAGAAATAGAGGAAGAGAGAAAAAAGAAAAATGTGATGCTCGAGCAGCCAGTGGAGGATAAAAAGGAAATCGCTAACAAGAAAAATACGAAAAATACAGCGGATCTCGCGAAGGAAACTAAAGACATGATAACAGGAAAAATTCAAAGCCAAACTGACAAAGAAAAAAGACGAGAGGAGCGACGGAAAGAGCGGCGGATGCAGAAACGCCGCGAAAAGCAACGGCAGCGCAGGGAGCGAGAGCGACAGAGACTGCTAGCGGAAGATACAGAAGACTTAGAAGAACCGTTCCGTGATTTAGTGACGGTGACGGACAAGTCCCCTCAGGTGGGCTCGAAAGTAGGTCAGGGTAAAGGCACTACAAATCCTAAAAGTAGTGTAGCGCGATCGTCATGAGTCGAAATGTCACATGACAATAAACAGGTAAAGAACACGCGACATTAGTGCACACCGTGCACGGAGAGGTGTTGAATGCCTGAAACTAACCAAGACACAAACCAAAAAAAGTTGTAAGACAATAATGGAGTGAGGTATTACAGCGATGTATGCGTATGTTCTATGATGAAACCCAAAACGGCCAGTTTTGCATATTTTATTGATAACCGTGTACCTTCTTTCAAGGTTGTTTTATATGTGTATTTTGTTTGTACTGTATCCTCCAAAATACGAAGAAAATGCCTGGAAAAGAAGCGTCATGTACAGCGACCGTGAGATATAACGTCGACATTGTGACGTTGTATGAAGTATCGGACGAATGTTTATCCGCTAACTGACTCTGTGAAAAGCATTAAACGCTCTTTGGACTATGCACAGTTTTATATGGACGGATCTAGAGATCAATTTACCACTTTTTTTATTGAAAGATGTGTATAAATCAATATTCTGGTTGATAAATGCAGCTATGCTGCTCAGTTTAAGTCCAGACATTAGAAACAAAGTGTGTTATTGCTGGCGCAAGTGGACGCTATGTGTCTGTTTGTTAATAGTTTCTTTACAAAAAAATCTCTATTCAAACTTGTTATGTTTCAAAAGAATGATTTAGTGTAGGCATAGTTTTAGTTCATAGTAAAGTTTACTGCAATGTCCGTATGTGGAGACATGTTCGTCTACAACACTCTAAGATGATAGATGCCTAAATAGAATGAAACTTAACAACTTCAAGTTTTAAGTATACATATGAGAATGCATTCATTTAACTTAAGTTGTTACATTAACTACCTTAAAATCAATCACATTTCGCTCATTAACCTTGATATTTATTTCGAGTGTTGCATTTGTTTTGCATTTCGAATACCTGCCTATCGGCTCGTCCAATATTGTATGTCATCTGTGTAGTCGTTAAATACATCACCGTATTGTGCACAACGCTGTGAAATAACATAATATTATCATCATTTTTAGTTTCAACGAAAAAAAAAAAATGCAACATTTAAGACATACACCAGTCGTTTTGTGAACATTAGTTACAGTGGTAATTAAGTGCTTACTATAGCCGAAACAGAAATCTCATTAGCGTCAATAAGCTTATATTTGAAAATGTTGCGTTCGGTTTCTTTTATACTTTTCATCCTGTTGTTTTCCATTCAATGAACATATTACCTGTCAAACTGATTGTCCATATCAATGATGTTATATAAAATATATTTGTGTTAAAGATTATTTGCGATTGCTATCAACTGATACATACAACGAGGTTTGGTACATTTGTTTCATGATTGGCTGCCAACACTCAACCGAAGTTTTTAGTTTTACGAGTTAAATACATTTAACATTGTAACGAAACATATGCATGTATTTTTTCATATTAAAATATATGTGTTTCAAACAACATTCGTATTTAAATACATTTACTGTTGCTATTTCAGAATACACATTTAATTGCATACAGGTAATTTGCAATCAAATTCAGTTCTGACATAATGTGTTACAGAGTATTTGATTGTATATATTATTGTTATGTTACACAAGATTGTTAGTGTTGTGTCATATCACTGTTAATGTAACAAACACGTATTTAATATCGATATAACATATATAATTATTTTGTAGTTAATTGTTTACTGTGGGTTTATATGTGTTGAGTCAAATTCTTCAGAGAGGTTGTTATTTGCAATTGCATTTTAAATTTCAGAAATCAAATGAAACAATTTAGTATATACATGTATGCGTCTAATACAAATATGAATCAAATTTTGAAAACTGTAATTTGTTAAAATACATAAAAACATGATTGTCTTAGGTATACTGCAAATGTGTTATATATAATTGAGTCTCTTTCTGGGAAAACCGGGCTTAATGCACGTGCGTAAAAGAGACGTTGCTTGTGCAATCCGCACAGGCAAATCAGGGCCGACACTTTCCGCTTTTATGGTATTTTTCGTTTTAAGGAAGCACTTCGTAGCAAAACTCTACTTTAGGCGGAAAGTGTCGTCCCTGATTAACCTGTGCGGACTGCACTGGAACGAGAATTATGCGTACGCATACTCATTAAACCCCGTTTTCCTAGAGCGAGGTTCATGTGAACCTTCAATTATCAAGTTAATATGAATGCCTCTTGTAATTTTGTTTTTTACAACATATTATATGACATCGTGACATAAAACATATCTGTTTATTATTTTTATAGAAGTCACTATCTTGTAAATATTTACTTCGTTTATTAACGCCAAAATGTTAATCGATTTATCGGATTTGTGTAACTGTAATATTAGTTGACACATTTAGTTTCTTTTTAAATACATTTTTTAATTAAATAAATATCTGAATTCTTGAGTTACAAAGTTTATTGACGACTTTATAAAGTTTATAATGCACTACATACAGTTATTCCAGAACTGTTTTAACAAGTTTGTTTTATAGAACATATCTACAAACTAATAATTAAAACAAAGGTTAGTGATGGGAACTACGTTATGTTAAGTTCCTCCACAGGGATATGTTTTAAAACTAAATAATTATGAATGCATTAAAAATATACATGTAGTTATACATTTTATTTTAGACCTTACGGAAATGTAAGCAATTAATGCACATTTTTTAGTAGTAAAGTACAAATTAATATTTTGGTTAAAAGATTTTTGAAAAACTGAATAAAAAGTTTTTTATTTGATAAGAAAGGCACACACTGCATCTGTTTTTGAATTCGTGTGATACTTGACTATATATTACTTTTTGCAAATACGTATCCTCATTTCATTGCGTATACATGTGTCGTGTTCTGAGAAAACTGGGCATAATGCTTGTACGTAAATTGTCATCCCAGATTAGCCTGTGCGGCTAATCAGGGACGACAATTTCCGCTTTTATGGAATTTTTCGTTTAAATGATGTCTCTTCTTAGCAAAAATTCAGTTTAGGCGGAAAGTGCTGCGCAGGCTAATCTGGGATGACAATTTACGCACATGCTTTTTGTCCAGTTTTCTCAGAACGCGACACACATGTACTAAGTTATGATCCTCTAACTCATTTAAATGTTTTATGTCATACATCGAATCATTGTACATTAGTTCAGTGATAGGTTTACCTTCTTTGTTGAAATGGGTAGATGTTCATATTTTCACGAGTTCCTTGAGTAAATTATCGAATAAATCATTGTTACTATTCCAATGAGTTGTTGTGTGACGCTAATCACCTACAACCTTCCCATGACACATACGGGTGGGTGTGATAAATAATGGGTATCTGTTGAAGCAAACAAACAAATTGCCGGAAAAGATTGGAGTCTCGCTCCGTGGAAAGGGGGTTTAATGCATGTGCGGAAAGTGTCGTCCAACATTAGCCTGAGCTATTTAGCACAGGCTTATTAGGGACGACACTTTCCGCCTTAACTGGATTTTCGTCAAGAAGAGTTTTCATTAAAACAAAAAATACAATAAAAGTGGAAAGTGTCGTCCCTGATTAGCATGTGCGGACTGACAGACTAATCTGGGACGACAATTTACGCACATGCATTAAACCCCCTTTTCTTAGAGCGCGTCTCATTTATGTTGTGAGAAATTGCGTTGAAAGTAACGTCGATATTAAGAAAATGCTGAACAACTGCATTTGGCTTTCAACGGGATGCCATAGCCTAGCTCAGAGATACAATGGGGACCTCAAGAACACATAATAACACATATAACGGAACATGAACGAGTAAAGTTCCATGTCTATTATGTTTTTTTGAAGATTGATTTAAGTGCATGTATCAGACAGTTGACGAGGTACCATGCGTCGCTAAGAGAAGCGAGTACAATGAAATTACTATAGAAACCATCAAATGTGACATTAATATAACACTAATAATCTTCATAATTACAAACTGACACTTAAAAAAAATGCCACATGTGATAGACGTCGGTACAAGAAATTCCTTATAAACAGAAACTATGCACAATCCATGGTTTAACGGCCGGGTAAATATGGATTATCAGAGCTTTTAGCGCAATTGCCTTGAAGCCAACAAACAAAAACATGAGGATTTTGACAACTTAAACAGGAAATAACTAATCGATTAATTGTCGATAACGTTAATTCCGCATGGCGCCGTATTATTTTGCTTATATGGTGCATTTTTGAGATTGTGAAAAGTTTAATTGTGAGATTTCGTCCATATGATATATTCATACAGTAGAAGCATTATGTGTAAAAGAAATAGGTTTTTTTTTACAAATGAAAACCATCCATATGATTCGGGGACATCACTTATACAGTTATACTACTTGATATTAGCACCGCATTTGTGTATATCAGACTCAAACTTTAATCTGTATGGATACGGTTTTGTTATATGCATACTCTTTCTGCATATTGTTTTGTACAGAAACATGCAAATATATAATTAATGGCATACTGTATTTTATCTGTAACTAATCAGATTAGGATTGTGAGATAATAAACCCTCCTCTCATCGACTAGCAATTTAATATATCGTTAACTATGACATTGAGAATAACGGAATTTCACATATTTATAATTAGAAAATTACTCATAAGCAGGTGCTACCGTAAAACTGCAGCTCGTGGGCTCCACGCAAGACTATCGTAACTCACTATATAATATATAGTGAGTTACGATAGTCTTGCGTGGCACCCACGAGCTGCATTATAATCCTGCAACGAGTATAAATATCAACACTAATGCATTATTACATTGCTATGTCCGGTTGCGGGGTATAATTAAGATTATTTTCTCCGCAATTAAGTATGTTTTACATGGTAGTACTAAAACACCCCAGGTATTTCAAAACCTCCGTTAAGAAATTATATTCACCCGAAGGTGAGTAAAGGGTAGGAAGCTTTTCATAACGGCGATCACGTGGAAATATTTTATCGTTGAGGATATGAAATAAACAATTAAGAACATTTCAAATGACCAATTATTTCTTTCAAGATAGCTTATCGGAGGGAGAAATCCGTTTAATGTCTTTATCTCGGATATATACGGTATTGATATATTATAACCGCTCTACGTTTCAACAATAATCGCAGCAAGTGGTTTTCATACCAAAGTGCAAACGGTGTTCTGTGCAGCAATTAACATGGCAGGAAATACGAACATTCCCCTTTGCAATCCCTTTTAATTGGTTTAACCGAAGAAGTAAATAACGAATACATAAATATGCAGGATGGGTGTTCATGATTTTCCAGGTGCATTATTATCTAACAACATGACACACTAACGTAATGATGCAAACGATATGACGCGAATTTTGTTATAGCAATTCTGAAACCAGACATCGCTATTGCCTAAACCAAATAAATCTAGGGATTCGTAAGTTTTAATTGTACAAGGAAACAATAACACAGATTACTGAATTCGTAAAGTGAGTAACGAAATAGCATTTGAAGACTATAAGTAGTTCCATACAATTTCTGAATGAACCTAGTGCAATCTCATTTGTAGGAAAAACGTGAACAAAACAGCCAACACTCACCGCAGTGTCTGTATTTCATCAACGTTTGTTTAAATATCTGTTTGCATGAACCTACAACAGACAATAATTAGTTGCACGTTGCGCTCAGGTGAGCTGAAAAGAACAATTGATAATGATGCAAAAATAATTGTTATATTTAACAAACACAAGAGCTACATTAAATGCCCGAGCATTCATAAGTTATGATGCTTTCCGTTTATTATGCCTTTCAAGTAACGTCTGAAAATAAAGCAGTTGATCATTATTATTTAATAATAATAACTCGCACGCGCATCGAAACAACCGCCTTTGAAACTATTATTTATAGTGTCCAACCGCCCCAATCAGTTATACAATCATCATGAACAAAGTTTATAATTTCGTAATATGTTTCAAAAAGAAGTTTCAATATATAGAATAGTTACATTCAGATCTATTGCAAAAACAATGCATATTACCTCTAATATTGCAGATGTATTTTGCACCTGACAGGTGGTGTATAATTATAACTAAACTGAATACTGGTTTGTTCCTCACTACATACCCAAATGGTATACCATTGCACTGTCGCAGTGTGCTGTTTGAAAAGGATTTTTGTAACACAACCATATTAAGCCGGTAAGTAATAAAATCTCAGCAATTATTTCGTAATATATGACTGACCCTTTGTTGGGTCAAAGTCGTTGAAATATAAGTATACTACAAGAGGATGGCTTGTATTCGTTGACAAAAAGGAATTTGACACGGAACAAAATCCTATCCACACACGAATTTCTCTTTAACATAAAAGGCCCATGTTTTTAAATACTAGTTCGTATTTTGAAAATATCTCGTAACATCACATCGCGTTCAATTCTGCTAACTCATTTTCTTTTCACCTTATTTATAGTGAATTTTTATCTTCCCGTAAATCATCTAAATACTTTAACCCTTTGAGCGCTGGAACCGGATTGTAAAGGTCTTTGCAAACAGTTTGGATCCTGATGAGACGCCACAGAACGTGGCGTCTCATCAGGATCCAAACTGTTTGCTATTCTGATAGTATTCTTTGAAAAAAAATCGAAGAAAATGATAATTTTAGAAATGTAGCAGACAACATTTTAGCAGACGACAAATTTCCCAGCATGCAAAGGGTTAAAATCGCATACAATTGAGCAACGAAGCTTGTCTTATGTGCGGGTAGCAAACCTTTATGACAAATACAACATCTGCTTCTTCACAAAATTATAAATTTCTTTACTCATTAGATGATTGATAACCACATACATTATTTTCTAACATGAACATGACACATTCGGTATATTTTGGAATGACTTGTCATTTGTAAAACTATCTTTGACATAATTGATTCTTAATCATGTTGTTTTAAAAATGCGTATCCTTTATATGCATTAAATTAGCTATAAACCGAAAACGAAATCAACATTTGACATCTTCACATGAAACCTGCTACGAAACAGTTTTGATTTATTTCATAATCAGATTGTGTGTTTATGTCATAAATTATTACGTCGTCAAGAGGAGTATTGAAATGTTAATGCGGGTAACCTTTATTTGTAACATACGTAATATGTGTTGCGGAAATTATCTGTCTATATTCTGCAAATTATTTTGAATTAAATAAGTAATAACCCCGTTTATCGCTACATTGTATCAGAGAATGCCCGTAATGTATTTATATCGACGAATTTTATATTAAATAAACCAAATTTACTTGATCATAAAATGTGATCTATTGCATGAACAGTGTTGTGTGAACCGTTAAAGAGTATGCACATGTGATTTATGCATAGTTTATTTTGAATATCACAACGCACTTAATAACATGTTGAACCGTACGTCAACTTCACAATTTTTAATTTGAAATTTGTGGTTCTCATATCTTCTCATTCTAGGTTTAATATGTATACTTTTTATGGACGATGTTGCAAATCGCGCTAAAAACTAGTTTCGTAATCTACAAAATCATATTAAAACATTTCACATTTTCTATTGCGAAAATGCGGGGAGAAGAGAATCAAAACTATTGGTTTGGGAAATTGGTGCCAATATTTTTCATATGACAATTGGAATTATAATGGTGCTAGTTTTATATATTATTTATAGACAAGACGCTTATCTCGGCAGGAATGTTTCCTCTTTTAAATGCATTCCAATACAATTCAACAATTAAACCATGCCCTTTTGATTATATTAATCTATATGCAAATATTACACATGCACACATAAATAACATAGTATGAGCTTACATCAAGTTAAGCAATAATACCGACTTATTTGCAGTGAACTACTCAGTCAGTTAGCTGCAATATACAGTTCACCAAAATACTAGTATTTGACATATCAATACGCACTACATTAGGGAGATAGCCATGCTATATAAATGACACAGAGGCCTGAACAGGGGCATAGTTACCTCATTCGTGAACTTCGGATGGTAAACTTTGAATAGTGTTAACTCTTTGCATGCTGGGAAATTTGTCGTCTGCTAAAATGTTGTCTGCTGAATTTCTAAAATTAGCATTTTCTTCGATTTTTTTTTCAAAGAATACTATCAGAATAGCAAACAGTTTGGATCCTGATGAGACGCCACGTTCTGTGGCGTCTCATCTGGATCCAAACTGTTTGCAAAGGCCTTCAAAATCCGGTTCCAGCGCTCAAAGGGTTAAATGCTTTATTATTTTGTTTTCACCTATGTACTTATATACACTCATTCATACATCATCATTCCATGAGGTATGTTTTTTTTTCTCAATATAATTTGATAAAAAATATCAAGAAATACTTATGTTACCCTAAAACATCGTCAATAGCCAATACAACACGCTCGGTATGTTTGTCTTTACCAGAATATTGACAAATTTGACAAATAAAAAGGGATTAAAAGGGTGGGAAATAAAAATGGGAGCAGGGCCCAGATATTTAAAAATGGTGGGGCATACAAATGGAAACCCACTCCTGCCATTCTGCTTTAGCTTAAACCCTACATTAAACCTATATAACATTCGTTTAAACCATAGCTACTTCATTTCTAAACGCACGCAGTTGTTCAGCAGTGAAATTTTAAAGTAACTGAACAAATTTGGCCTCTTTAGAATGTCCAAATATGCCTCTTAGATGATGTACACAGATATCAGAACGAGATGTGAAATGATGACAGTTTCACCTAATTATTAGTTCCCTACTGATTTCAGCGGCGGGGAATAATGGTTTACCATCGGTATGTCCGTTCGTGCGTCTGTCCGGCTGTCCGTCTGACGCTGGAACCTGCGATAACTAAAAAAGAAAGCTATGTTGATGACACTTGGTAGGTAGATAGAGGGACATATCGGGAATACGCTCTTTATTTCAGTTTATAGAGGGACATATCGGGAATACGCTCTTTATTTCAGTTTTCTCGTCAGACAAAAATTGTGCTAACTATGTTTCCAGAAATAAGTGAAAACTAAACTCTGGATCCACAACAAAAAAATACTTAAGCTAGATTCATGAAACTTTGTATGTGTATAAATGGCGTAACAGGGAGTAGGTGTTTCTTTCGGGCAAATATTGTAGGCGCTAGTGATACTGAAATCTAGCTCCTACGACAAGTAAAACAGTATTAAGCAATGGTAATGAAACTCGGTATGTTGATAGAGGGCCATATAGGTAATATGCACTTTATTTCAGTTTTTTCGTCGGTCAAAATTGATGGTTGCTATAGTTACAGAAATAAGAGAAAACAAAATCTAGATAATGCGACAGCACAAACAGTACTTGAGTTATGTTGATCAAATTCGGTATGTGGATAGAGGGACATAAGAGGTATAACGCACGCTTTTTCCGTTTTTTTTCTCTCGGACAAAAAATGTGGTTTCTATGGTTATATATGGTTATGGTTAAATAATTGAAACTAAAATTTTGACCATAAGCTACATCTATAAGCAAGGTTGATTAAAATATGTATATAGAGGGTCATATGATTAATATGAGCGTTACTTTGCTTTTTTGTCAGGCAAACATTTTGGTTGCTGTGGTTACAGAAAAATGATAACTGAAATCTAGATCCTGCCTGACTAAAACGTACTTAAACTATTAACGTGTAAATCGTGTTTGCAAATATTTTAGATACACATCAATGCGATGTATCACTTATGACTGAACGAAGAATTAAAGATGTATAGTTCTTTGCACTTTTTAACATTATAAAAAACATTAATATTAAAATTTCGCATCATTAACGAGTTATCATTTACGGGCCATATTGGCATGCTACTTGCTGATTATCCCGGCTTGCAGTCTATATTTTCTGATGTGAAGTCAGCAAGTGACATAGACATCTGCATTGCGCAAATAGCCAACATTTGAGTGAAATTTTGAAAGCTTGATCATTGCCAAAATACTTTCCAGTTGGTAAAGATTGGTACCAAAATCCAAGGATCGTGGGTTCGATCTTCAGCCCGGCGACATCACGTGTGCGGTGATTTGTCATGCAATCCTTTCTACGGCCGTTCTTCTCCCCGTACCTCTGTTGTCAGTTACGTATGTGCACTTAGTACTGGTAAGCCAGATATCAAAGGAAACAAGTGAGTTCGTAAACTGACCGCCGCGATATGACAGCGGTGTTTCTCTTTATTTTAATGTATTATTAAAGCCCATATGATTAAATATTCTATTTTGTAAAATAATTATTTACGGAATCAAACAAATAAAACTGACTTAAAAAATAATGTGCGATAACAAAAAAGCACATTATATTATAACTCTTTAATAAGCACGCGTCTGTTTATTCAATAAACAGGAAATGACACAGCAGATGATATAAACATTTCTACGGTAGCAGCAATCGCACAACCCAAAACAATATCTACCAACCCATTTAAGGATATGTAATTTTGTCCCTTTTCTTTACTGATATATCTTCACTGATAAAGAAAGTTAAACTTTAGCTACAAAAGCAAAAGTGAAATCTTATTTTAAGCTCGAGGCCCTTGACTTTTAAGACGTGTTCAACTGCCAAACAGTTAGGGCCAGCACAAAAAAAACAACAACTCAGAAACTGCACAAAATCATCCCACAAGCACAAACAAGCAATAATTGAACTGTAAAAGGCGATCTTGGAACGGTCAATTTAAAGTTTGGGAAACCAGTTTTATGAGCCTAGGGCCTCACACTGGGTCCACATGCATACACAAAACTTAAAATGTGTAGTTTTCAATTTTACAAAAAAGCAAATAAAACATAAAAAGGTGATAAAGTTTGCTACATGTACACATATTTTGGACTGATCCATTGTTGGATGCAAACCGTCTGGAGCAGCAGAATTGTCTGAAGCGAGACAAAACACAAATAGCTGTGTATTTCTGTTGAATAAAAAAATATATATAATCTACTAGTAAGTCACTATTTATCTGCAAATATGCTATCAAAAACTATTATTAAGATCTGTGGTATGAATTGCACCACTAAAATATGAGTGGTATATGCAAATTGAAATTCTCTTTATGGTAACTGTAAAGGATGCATGCCAGCCATCGTCGGACACCCCCGGTCTATTCATTACGTTACTCTCCATTCCTAAATGTATGATTTATGAGCGGAGCGTAATCAGCAGCCGTGGGTATCCGACGATGCATGCCAGCTTGAACCTTTTGGAATCCGTTTGGATATGTTTATCCCGTAACCTGGTTTGTGAAACAGTTAGAGAAACGAATGAAAACGCAACCAGTAATGCTTAATTGAACACAAGTTGAATGAGTATTGTTCGCATAAGTTATAACTAATCAAATGGAAATCGAGTGGAATTGTAAAGTTTGAATGTTTATTACGATTTCATTCTGACAGAACATCAGATTAAATTATTTATAATATCGACCTCCATACACGTGTTCATACCAAAGTATTGTAAACAGGAAACGTAGTATTGTTCACCGTGGCGAAGTTGAAATTATTTTAATATATAAAGAAAATGCAACAATTTTAATAATGAGCGTCATAACTTTTCTTGAATGTGAGAAAAGGTCTAAGCTGTATTAATTTTGTTTTCAAAAACAAAAAAGTGAGCATCCTTGCACGACAATTGTACCTTCTTTGAGACAGGTAATGATAAGCAATATCGAAACGTTGAATGAAATTTAGCATCGTCTGTTTATCGTTCGGTTGATCAGGTACATGCCAAACAATTATCACGATGGAACTATCTTGGAAGACATGTTTTGATCGTATATTACACATTTATTTAACAAGTAGGTCAAGTTTGATTCCGCCGACCTCTACAGAAGAGCTCTGGTACATATGAAGTTCATCGACGGCTGATATATTTCCGCAAGTTCGTAATAGGTATTACAGTCATGTCTTTCGGTTGCTCGGGTCTTCATCACGCCACAATCCATTCGGTTGCCGAATATAAAGTTTAACTCCAGCTGTGGCAAACAAAACAGAATCTTATAAAAACATATACGTCAAATGACTAATACCACGTGTGAAACAGCAATACACGCAATGTGAAATAAATTATTCATTCAGAGTTTGGTAAAATTCAAAGTGTACATGTTCTGCTATTACCTTGACTAAAAAAATGGAGAGTATATCTATTCACGGATCATGGGTGTGCCAAGAACAGTTTCGATTCCTACCTAGCTATTGTTAAAGGATAACTTTTTCGTATATCCAAAATCACAAACATCACCATGTGCTCGTTATAAAAAAATACAAACCCACGTGCGCTTTTGTTTACCGCTAAACACGTGATATATTCAAGCGATGATTGGATAATTTGGCAAATTAAATTAAATATGATTTATATTTGCGGATTCGTCTAGTTTGTAACGGCATTCGGTACAAGTTAAACGCGACAACATTTTATAAATATTGACGTCCTTGAGGCAGATTGTGCGTTAAGTCAAGCCGAAGCAATCAATCCAATTGTAAAGGATCTGTAAAGGAATCCACGATATACCTTGGCTATAAAACAGAAGCACTTCTTTGGCGTTAGCTTTTGACGATCACATTATGCATTGCCTTGATGAAGATCCTGATATAGCGGTGTAATTCTAAAGAAGTTTCATCCTAAATTCAATGTATACTATCTAACATTATATCTCTTTACTTATCAATTATTGTTCACACATACTGAAATGAATTTCAAATGTTATATCACATGTTGCACATGTAAGGTAAAGTACGTACGTTTTTCAATACATTTTACATAAAAGACAGATTAGAATAGATGTATTGATGTTTATTAAAAATAGACAGATTTGTGTGTGTTTAAATAAACGATGTCAAAACGTTACTGCATCAATTTATGTGATGTTCATTCTTCATAAAATACGTTACCTTCTTATAAAATATTCAAGATAGAATAACCTTCAGAACAAAACACACACATTGGTAAGCGGACTGTAAAACACCTATGCTCCTAATTATGGATGCAAATTATGTATATTATTACAAATCATATAGAAGAACATTAATTTATGCAAATGAAGTGCCCTTGTTTAAGATTCGATCATACTTTGTTTGCCCTATACAAACATCGTTAGAAGGAAGGAACACAATACGATTGATGTGTAAAATGATGCCACAACAAGATACCAATGCAATTTTGGGAGCTGCGTCACGTTGTCATCATACTATTTAAATATTGTAATATTTGATATATGAAACAGGCATAAGAGGTATTGTTTCGGATTAAACAAGGGTATACCATACGGAAAGAGAGCGATTAGATCAAAATTCCTTTAGTACGTGGAGGTAAAAAACATGGGAAGGTAACTTTACGATATAAAATGTTTTGTCACCGTTTCACGTTTGCCACCACTCACTAGCATTATTAGAACCGTTCAAATGTCAGAATGCTTGCGGTTACTTGGGTGAAAACTATGGTTAACACAGTATATGTCGATATACGGTTGATATCTTTGAATAAACAATTAATTTAAATTCAATATGATGCATGCTAGGATACTTTCGTCAAAGTTACATAATTAATACTAAATATTACTTCGCTGGATAAATGCCATGATGTTGTTTCATTCAAGTAATATTTGATCTGCAAAATTAATTACATGTTCATAATGTACATCAATGTTTACAATATATATTATCTGGTATGTCGTTTGCAGATGACCAATGTATTCCGGTTATATACATTGATATACATGTGCAGAGTTAAATGATAATAGGATACTTTCGTCAAAGTAACATAATACATACTAAATATTACTTCGCTGGATTAATGCGATGATGTTGTTTTATTCAAGTAATATTTGATCTGCAAAATTCAAAACATGTTCATAGTGTACATCAACCTGTGTTAATGTCATATGTTTGTAACATAATGTGATCTGTGGATCATATGGTAATCAAATAAATTAACCCTTTGCATGCTGGGAAATTTGTCGTCTGCTAAAATGTCGTCTGCTGAATTTCTAAAATTAACATTTTCTTCATTTTTTCAAAGAATACTATCAGAATAGCAAACAGTTTGGATCCTGATGAGACGCCACGTTCTGTGGCGTCTCATCTGGATCCAAACTGTTTGCAAAGGCCTTCAAAATCCGGTTCCAGCGCTCAAAGGGTTAACATCAAAGTATTGAACACCATGTCAATATATTAAAGAATACGCAACTAAAATCCGTGAAAGTATGTATTTTATACAGCTATATACTTTAACAATTACATGTACAACGCAGGATGCCTTGTCTTATATATTGTGTTCCTTTTTGTTATTTATCTCTGTATAATAAGACAATAAAGTACATTATATCGTCAAAAAAAATGCTGTATTGCGCGTTGGAATGATCTATATAGTTTTGCGAAGGGAGAACAAAGTTTAGACGGCAGGCGATGAAAGAACATCCGAGCTAAAGAACCAACAAGTCAATTCATAAATGAGCCAACATGGTTAAAGGACGAA
Organism: Dreissena rostriformis; assembly: GCA_007657795.1. Lineage (NCBI taxonomy): Eukaryota > Metazoa > Mollusca > Bivalvia > Myida > Dreissenidae > Dreissena > Dreissena rostriformis. The sequence continues at coordinate 77,472 of VMBQ01001836.1, read as the reverse complement.
ATCAAACAACAGAACTAAGAGTCAGCGAGCTATTATCTCTATGCGTCAATCTCACAAGTTAAACAGATCTATAATGTATCCGTTCTTTTTTAACACTTGTTGATTTATTTGTCATATTTGAAGAGATTAACCAATTTTGATAATTGCTATGTTTGGGATTAAATGCACAGTACATGAAAGATCGCAATAATAGCTTGCACTTGAGAACATTGAAATTTATTTCATAATTGTTTACAATGACCCTGTCCGTCAGAGCATCGCTTTACGTCGTGTTTAATGTCATGTTATCGTCTTCAATCTAACCTTTAAAAGGGCTTGTTTTAAAAAGTATTATTTGTTTAATACCACGTATACAACAACGGATATAATGTCAATTAAATAACAACATCAGATGTATTTAAGCATACATGTACTTCATTACAAAATTACATTTTAATCACTGAAAAGAAAATTCGTCGAATGAATTTAGTAAATATTTATTAAATGTTTAACTCAGAAACATGTATTTGTTATTTACATATGATTTAGCCGATTCCTTTACATTATTGCAACTATTAACTATAAAGGCATCGTAGATGGTGGAACTTGAACATGATTGCTCTTAAGCGCTAACTTGAGTTCACGGTACACCAATAGTCGAAGACTTGACCTGGTGACCTAGTTGTTCGACCCCATTTGACCCAGATTCAACCATAGTTTTGACATTGTCAATATGAATAGTCCGACCAGGTGTCTTTAATATTGTGTCATAAATGTGTCTTATATAGAGGTAATATTTTTTCTATAACATTTGACATGCTTTTTGTTTGCACACAGTTGACCCAGATTTGAACTTGGTCTTGAATTGTCAATATAAACAGTCTGACCACGTGTCATTAAAATTAAGACAAAAATGTAGATTCCAGAGAGTTGACATCTTTATTGTCAACTCTCTATTGTTTTTATATGTCCAAAAACTAGGTTACCAGGTTAGACCTGATTCCATTTTTTTTTATTGCAAATGTTTACTATACAGGCATCGTAGATGGTATAACTTAGCAAGAGGACCATGATTTCCCCAAAAGCGCTCACCTGAGTTCACGTTACACCAATAGTCGAAGACTTTACCTGTTGACCTAGTTGTTCAGCCACTGTTGACCCAGATTAAACTATAGCTTTGATAGTGTCAAGATAAAAACAGACTGACCAGGTTTTTTGAAGATTGTGTCATAAATGTGTCTTCTATAGAGGTAATTGTTTTCTATAAGATTTGACATGGTGATCAAATTTGTAGACACACGTGACTCAGATTAGAACTCGGCCTTAAATTGTCAATATAAACATTCTGCCCATGTTTCCTTAAAATTAAGACAAACATTTAAATTCCAGAGAGTTGAGAGAGTTTTTCTAAGATTTGACCTAATGACTTAGTTTTTGGACACACGTTACCCAGTTTTGAACTCAGAATAGATAGTGTCTTTTAACCATGCTGACCAAGTTTCTTCAAGATTGAGTCATACATGTGGCTGTAAGAGCTGTAACAATATTTTTTCTAATCTGTTTTATAACTACACTTTACATCAGATCATTCCCATACATGGTTTTTAAAGATATTATTGTTCTTAAAGCATTGGAATACACATCTTTGAAATGCATTTGATTAGTATTTAGTCTATGTCATACGCAGAAACATGTATTGGCTATTAACACGTGATTTAAAGGAGTTCTATTACCAAATTGAAAATGTTCACTAGAATGGCATCGTTACGAAATTATTGTCCAATCGCCACAAGCAGTTATATAAACCCGATGAACAACGTTTAGATTCAATTTCGTAATATGTTTCAAAAGAAGTTCAATACATTGAGTAGTTACATTAAGATCTATTGCAATAACTACGCATCTTACCTCTAATATTGCAGATGTATTCTGCACCTGTCAGGTGGTGTATAACTATTACTAAACTGAATACTGTTTTGTTCCTCACTACATGGCCGAACTGTTTACCATTGCACTGTCACAGTGTGCTGTTTGAAAAGGAGGTTTGTAACATATCCGTATTAAGCCGGTAAGTAATAAAATCTCAGCAATTATTTCGTAATATATGACTGGCCCTTTGTTGGGTCAAAGTCGTTGAAATACAAGTATACTACAAGAGGATGGCTGGTATTCGTTGGCAAAAAGAAATGTAAAACAGAACAAAACCCGATCCACACGCGAATTTCTCTTTAACATAAATGGCCCATGTATTTTTAGAGCTCGTTCGTATTATGAAAGTATCTCGTAACATCACATCGCGTTCATTTCTGCTCTGCAAACTCATTTTCTTCTCTCATGATTTAAAGTGTATTGTTATCTTCCCGTAAATCATGTAAACATTTTAAAATCGCATACAATCGCATACAAATCAGCAATGAAGCTTGTCTTATGTGCGGGTAGCAGACGTTTATAACAAATACAACATCTGCTTCTTCACAAAATTTTAAATTTCTTTACTCATTAGATGATTGATAACCACATACATTAGTTTCGAACATGAACATGACACATACGGCATATTTCGGAATGACTTGTCATGAGTAAAAATATCTTTGATATAATTGGTTCTTTATAATGTTGTTTTAAAAATGCGTAGCATTTGTATGCATTTAATTAGTTATTAACCGACAACGAAATCAACATGTGACATCTTCACATGAAACCTGCTACGAAACAGTTTTGATTTATTTCATAATCAGATTGTGTGTTTATGTCATAAATTATTACGTTGTCAAGAGGCGTATTAAAATGTAGAAATGCGGGTAGCTGTTATTTGTAACATACGTAATATGTGATGCGGAATTATCTGTGTATATTCTGCAAATTATTTTAAATTAAATAAGTATTATCCCCGTTTATCACTACACTGTATCAGAGAATGCCCGTAATGTATTTATATCGATAAATCTTATATACAATAAACCAAATTTACTTGATCATAAAATATGATGTATTGCATGAACAGTGTTGTGTGAACCGTTCAAGAGTATGCACATTTGATGTATGCATGGTTTATTTTTAATATCACAACGCACTTAATAACATGTTGAACCGTACGTCAACTTCACATTTGAAATTTGTAGTTCTCATACAAGGTTTAAAGGGACTTGTTTACAGATTTGGGCATGTTTTGAAGTTTGCCATTAAATGCTTTTAATCGATAAACTTAAACATCTGAACTAAAGAGCTCCAGATAAAACAAGAAGAACAAATACAGAAAATAAGTAATCCATGCCGGGACTCGAACCACTGACCCTTGGTGTAAAAGTCAAGCAATCCTCGTAATGTCACAAAATATAACGATAACAACAGAACTCTCCAAATTATTCAATCCTTTCGCGTTTGTAACGCTTAAAAATGTTCAGGTTTTAAAATCGTCAAAAGGTGCATAGAATGGATATTTTAAAGCAGGGTAAATGGTAGTATTACTGTTGCCTCGCAAATATCATAACAACAACGAAAATTTGCAATCCGAAACATTTTTTTTTTCAATTTACTAACACGTGAACATTGAATATGTTAATTGTTCGTGGACGATGTTGCCAATTGCACTACAACAAGCTATTTCGTAATCGACAAATCAAATATAACATTTCACATTTTTGCGAAAATGCTGGGAAAAGAATTATTGTTTTTAGAAATGTGTGCAAATATTGTTCATATGAAAATCGGAATTATAACGGTTCTTGTTTAATATATATNATAAAATTGTAATGAAGCTAATCAAACTACAACACTATATAACAATTATACTATATTTAACATATGTTAGGTTTTAATATATATATATATATATATATATATATATTATAGACAAGACACTTATTTTGGACGGCATGTTTTCTCGATTAAATGCATTCTAATACAATTTTACGATTGAACTATGTCATTTGTATTATTAAAATCTATATGCAAGTATTACAGATGCACAAATAAGCCACATTTTATGAGGTTACATCACGTCAAGCAATAATACCGACTTATTTGCAGTGAGTTACCCAGTCAGTAAGCTGCAATATACAGTACACCAAAATACCAGTATTTGACATATCAAAACTTCACTACATTAGATATTTAGCCAGGCAATATGGCAGAAAGGTCTGAAAAAGGGGCAAGCATGTATTATCATTCCATGAAGCATGTCATTTGTTTTCAATATAATTTGATATTAATATCAAGTAATACTGTTTGTTACCCTATACAAATCGTCGATAGCCAATACAACATGTTGGGTCTGTCTTTATTAACCAGAATATTGACACATTTGGCAAAACAAGAGGGATTACAAGTTTGGGAAATAAAAATGGAAGCAGGGCCCATATATTTAAAAATGGTGGGGCATACAAATGGAAACCCACCCCCTTCCCTTCTGCTTAAGCTTAATCCAAACACTACACATATTGAATATTCTTTTTAACCATAGGTACTTCATTTCTAAACGCACACACCTGACTTTTTCTTAAGTAATTTAACAACTTGGCCTCTTTAGAATGTCCATATATGCCTTTTAGATGATGTACACAGATATCGGAACGAGATGTGAACTGATGACAGTTTTCACCTAGTTATTAGTTTCCTACCAGTTTCACCGGCGGGGAATACAGGTCTACCATCGATCTGTCTGGATCCTGCGAACGAAAGCTAGGGTGATGACACTAGGTATGTAGATTGACGGACATATAGGGAATATACTCGTTATTTCAGATTTCTCGTCAGACAAATAAATGTGCTTACTATGGTTACAGCAATTCATGTAAGTGAAAACGAAAATCTTGTTCCACAACTTAATAGTACTTAAGCTAGGTTCACAAAACCCAGTATGTGTATTCATGGAAAAATTTGGAATATGCCGGGTTTTTTAGTGCTTCCGTCGAGCACAAATTGTAGGCGCCAAGTGATAACTGAAATCTAGATTCTGGTACAACTCAAAACATACTTAAGTAATCTTAATCAAACTCGGTTTGTTGATAGAGAGCCATATAGGTAATATGCACTTTATTTCATTTTTTTTTCGTCGGACAAAATTGATGGTTGCTATAGTTACAGAAATAAAAACTTAGATCATGCAACAGCTCAAAAAGAACTTAAGCTAGATTAATCAAATTTGGTATGTGGGAAGAGGTACATAAGAGGTATAATGCATGTTTTTTTCGTCGTGCAAAAATTGTGATTACAATGGATACGGAAATAATTGAAAACTAAAACTAATAGATAAATATAACGTTACTTTAGTTTTTTCGTCAGGCAAAATTTGTGGTTGCTATGGTTACAGAAAGAAATGTTAACTGAATCTAAATCCATTGATTTGCATCAAACATATATATAATCTACTAGTATGCCAGAAGTCATATGAAAATAAGTTATCGAGACCTATTATTATGATATGTGGTATGCATGGCAACCCCTTAAATATAAGTATTGTATGCAAATCACAATTATTTTGTACAACTAGGTTACAAATTAATATAATGTATGATTAATGGTTATTGTTATAAGGGGGTTTGCAAGATTGAACCTTTTGGAATCCATTTGGAAAAAGCAGTGAAGATAAAAACAGATCGAAATGAATATCAGCTGCTTTTAATCTACAAACAATAGATTTGTTATGGTAACTCTGGATGATGTCCAATAGGGAAGTTATGGTATTTAATAAAGAAGGAACTGAAATCAAATTTATGTTCATGGAACTTTGTTGGAAAGAGGAATGAACATACTTACATCCAAGGAAGAAATCAAGTCGATAAATGAAGTGTTTAGAATGAGATTTTAAAGCAACACCGCAACTAGGTATCACTAAGATATTTGATTTGGTTGAATATGAAGAAGTAAAACTCCAGAAGCTGCAGCAGTATTGCAGTTTTATCATACAGACCTCTGTTGTCCTTTATTTATGGCAAGGAACCAATTGCCAAAACGGTACAGTACGGCACAAAACAAAACAACATATACACATAGTAGAATAAAGCTGGGGTCACCAAAGAAACATTTTTCGTTGTGCTAATGTTTGTCCCGTCATTTACGGTACATTACAGTTATACACGGCACGCTTATCAACATTTAATTTATACCACGAATTATGTGTACACAACTTTACATGTAAATATTTGATTGTAAAAATGAGTTTAATAAGATCTGTGTTAACACTTTTATATTTAATATGAAAAAATAATTAATACATTACTCACGTTTTCTTTAGGTTCTAAAACGAGGCTAAATTTAAATACATGCATTTTTTTTATCATAATTTCATATTATGTTCACAATATATGCACACATAACAGTTCTGACAGTGTTTTGTATTAAGTGTATAAGTTTGTTTCATTGCATGTACGTTAACCATTTTAAAAATTACTCATTTCAGGATCATTTTGTAGTCAAGTAAGGGACAGTTAGGTTTCTGGATAGAACTTAGCGACTTTGCACCCAATACCAAATTCAATAATAGTTTCTTGTACATTTTAACTTCAATTTATAGAAAAAAACATTGTTTTGTTTTATGATTGTTTTCCTTATTCGTTTTGTGAAATTCGAAAGTATGGTGCTTTATGAAAAAAGAGAATTGTTTACATTCTTTTTATTGTTTCGTTTTGTTAACAAATTGTATCATATTTGTTCACTGTAATTCGTGTATTGAACGTACAATCGTATTAACTATGAACATCGGTACACCATAATTTATTTCCAAAAAATATGAAAGTTGTACTCAATCTTTTTTGCAAACTGGTCCGCTATATATAATAATTATGACAAACGTTCACAAATAAAGCATTCCAAGAAGTCCAAAAAAACGTAATCGCATATCCAATTCTGCTAATGGACAAAATATGTTTCGTTAATTTGATTACTAATGAAACGGCAATTTTTAAAACCAAGTACTCTTTGTTCTATATGTTTAAACGATAACCTGGTTTGTGAAACAGTTAGTGAAACGATTTAAAAAACAAGCATTAATACTTAGTTGAATAAAAGTTTAAAGAGTATTGTTCTACCAAATGGAAATCGAGTAGAATTTTATAGTTTACGATTATTACGATTTCATTTTGACAGAATATCAGATAGGGTTATTTACTTTATAGACCTCCACACACGTCTTCATATCACCTTATCGTCAAAAAAAGAAACGTAGTAGTATTTACCTTGGCGAAGTTGAAAATATATTATTATATGCAGAAATGCAACAATTGTAATAATGTGCGTCATAACTTTTCTTGTATGTGTGAACAAGTTAAAGCTTTATTATTTTTGTTTTCAAAAACAAAACAAAATGTGAGCATTTCCATCACGGCAATTTTAAATACTTTTAGACAAGCAATGATAAGCAATACCGAAACGTTGAATGGATTTAAACATCGTCTGTTTAGCGTTGGGTTGATCAGGTACATGCCAACCGCTAATCATGATGGACCTATCTTGCCCAGATATGTTTTGATCGTACATGATACATTAATTAAAAAATAGGTCAATATCTATTTCGACCTCTCCGGAAGAGTTCTGGTACATATTCAGGTCATGGACGGCTTATACATTTTTTCAAGTTTGTAATAGCCTATTTATAAAGGTATTACAGCCATCTTCTTCCGGTTGATGGGGTCTTCTTCATCACACCAAATTCCTTCGGTTGCAGAATACAAAGTAAAACTACAGCTGTTGCAAAAAGAAAACAAAATCTTAATAATAATATCCAGGTCCCTAACTCAAAACAATATGTAAAATAAAATATTAACACGTGTGATACAGCAATACACGCAATCTGAAGATAAATGATTCCTTTAGAGTTTTGGTAAAATTCTAAGTGTACATGTTCTGCTATTACCATGACTAAATCAACACAGAGTGGATCTATTCACGGAACCGAGGTGTGCAACGAACAGTTTCAATTCCCACCCAGTTATTACTAGAGGATGACTTGAATCATTATCCCACATCTCAAACATCCCCAAGTGATCATTATAAAGTCCCAACACAAAACTCGCGCGCGATTTAGTTTACCGCTAAACACGCGATATCTTCTATAGCGATAATTGAATACCTTTGCAAATTAAATTGCATATGATTTTAATTTTCGGATTAGTCTCTTTTGTGACGTGATTCGGAACAAGTTTAATGCGACACTATTTTTTTTTATAAAAATATTGATTTCCTTGACGGTGACAGTGCGTTAAGTCAACCCGAAACAACCAATCCACTTGTAAAGGTGTTTGTAAAGGAATCCGCGAAATACCTTGGCTACAAAACAGAAGCAATGTTTGGGCGGTAGCTTTTGACGATCACATTCTGCATTGTCTAAATGAAGAACCTGACATAGCGGTGTAAGGCTTAAATAGTTTCCACTTAAATTCAATGTATATCATCAAATATTATATGTCTGTACTTATTAATTATTGTTCAACTCGTAATATGACGGTGTTAATTAATAACGTTTTTGAACGATGTCCTTGACGGTGACAGTGCGTTAAGTCAACCCGAAACAACCAATCCGCTTGTAAAGGTGTTTGTAAAGGAATCCGCGAAATACCTTGGCCACAAAACAGAAGCAATGTTTGGGCGGTAGCTTTTGACGATCACATTCTGCATTGTCTAAATGAAGAACCTGACAAAGCGGTGTAAGGCTTAAATAGTTTCCACTTAAATTCAATGTATATCATCAAATATTATATGTCTGTACTATTAATTATTGTTCAACTCGTAATATGACGGTGTTAATTAATAACGTTTTTGAACGAATTTTAAATGTATTTCACATGTTGCACATGTTAGGCAAGTATGCGCGTTTTTCAATATTCTTTACCAAAAGACAGATGAAAATAGATGTATTGAGTGTTTTCACCGTTCAACATATTTTATTTTTCTCGTCAATAGGTGTGTGTGTCAAGGGCATCCTACTCCACACCGTACATAGTTTACAAGCAACATGTGCAGATTTTAACACATTTTATACATTAACAATCAATAGCTTTTACAATACAATGTAAACAATATGTTTATTCTTAAAGAATTCATTGACAATACAGGTCTTCCTAAGTCCCTTAACATAACTACTGGAAAATAGGTAACCACAGTTCCAATTCTTAAATTTTACGCAAATCATTGATATAGTTAATTTCATTAAGTACATGACAGTGCAAGTACAGGTACGGTTTTTCTGCTTTAAGAGTGGGTCTACTTTTGTTCATTTTACAATTAATAATAAACATTTGTATCACAACAAATAATACATTTAAAGGTCAATTTTTTTTTGCATTTCCCAGTTAAAAGGTAGGCATATTTAAAAAGTTCGAAAAATGATTACATCCAGGCAACAATTATGCTATTTTCTGATTGACATGCTTAAATTCCCAAAATATATGTTGAATAGTTTCACATTCAGTTTCACAAAAGGTACAGTAGGCAGTAGTGGCATTTCCAAATTTCAATAATAATAAGTGTGTACCTTTTGCTATATGAACAATTCCATATTGAAACCACTGTGAATTGGTATCCCATGTAATACAAAAAGGCATAAACAAATATGTCGCCATTCCTTTGTTTCAATATAATATGTTGAACCATTTAATGATACACACTGGCGAAGACTTGTTTTTGGTAATTATATAATACATAGGTTTTGGTACTCTTTGTGTTTACTTAGGTGGACTGTAGGCTAGTGGGGTTAAAAAGCTTCATACGGCTAATGTCATTAGAGCTTCTGAGTTTCATGTACCTCGCGTATATAATAAAGTTTGGATTATTGACAAGTTATATACTTTGTAAAAGTCATCATAACTGTAAAACATTCAGTATTGCGCATTAAGTCCGCAACAAAATGAACACCTCTTTCGAGCCATGCTTAACAAAATACATTTGTGTTATCAATTGGTATGTCTGGGCTATAGAATAGAGGATTTTAACGCTGAAGCTGATTTTTAAATGGTTCTTTTCTAAAAAGTTCAACACATGATTTCAATGTATCTTTTTAAAATTCATTGTGTATCCTGTTAATTAAGTTTTCAGGATAGTGACGTCCACGGTTTTATAATTAATGAAAATCAATCATTGTATCATTGAATCATTGTGACAAATTATACGGAACCATGAACACTTCAGAGAGCTAACACAATAAAGCAGATCTATTTTTTTTNTTTTTTTTTTTTTTTTTTTTTTTTTTGCTGATTCGTTGTTTTCCATTGCACACACAATAAAACAAAATAGTTCACTGATCTCTGTTAACAAATTATTTGGTGGATTTTGCAACGAAACAATTTTGAAAAGACAGATTTTTGTGAATGTAAATTTCTGTGATGTCCAATGTTCATGAAATACGTTACCACGGCTGCTTCTATCAATGCATGCAAAAGACGTATATTATTAAATATCATGTACAACACTGTAATTTATGAAAATGAAGTGCTCTTGTTAAAGATTCGCTCATAATATGTTTGATACCATTGATGTGTAAACGGATGCCACAACATGATACCAATGCAATGTTGGGAGCTGCGTCACATTGTCATCCTAATATTTCAATATTGTAATATTTGATATATGAAACAGGCATGCGGGGTATTGTTTCGGATAAAACAAGGGCATACCATACAGTGATACGAGAGCGATTATATTAAAATTCCTTAAGTACTTGTTGGTCAACAAAAATGGGCAGGGAATTTACGATATAAAATGTTTTGATTCACCGTTTCACCGTTTCACGTTTGCCACTACTCACTAGCAATGTTGTAACAGTCCAAATGTAGAAAAGATTGCGGTTACTTGAACCTTCTCTTGGGTGAAAACCATTGTTAACATGTCGATATAAGGATGATATCTTTGAATACACCATTAATTTAAACTCAATATGATGCATGCTTTGTCGATTTTAAATTAATTAAAAGTATATTTAAGTATCTTGGTCATTTCTCTGTTGAGTTCAGACGATCGTCAAAATTCAGTGTACAATATGAGTCTGTATCATTATCGTATTAAACATTCTCGATGTGCATGACACAGGCAAATGAAAATAATGTATTCAGTTTTACACGCAAATGAAATGTAACAATTAGAGAAACCCAAATTACGATGTCAACGATAAAACAAGAATGCTTTCTCGGAATTATTTGTTTTTTGTTTAAGTTATATTCGTACATTTACTGTCCTATGTGAACCGTTTCTTATGCCACACAAGTCTGGGCACAAAATGTGCAATTTATATTATCTGGTGTGTCGTTTGCAGATGACTTATGTCTTCCGGTTATATAAGAACATCAACGTGTGTCAATGCCTTATGTGTGTTAAATTATTTGATCGGTAGATCATATGTTGATCAAATATATTAACATCAAAGTATTGAAATTATTGAAAAAAGTGTCAATATAATCAGTAAGACGTAACTAATTTCGATAAAAGTATGGTTATAATGATGCTAACACATTCATATAGCTTTATACTTCAACAATTGCATGTGCAAAGCAGGATTGTCTTGTCGATATATTGTGTTCCTTTTTATAATTAAGCTGGGTATTGTAGGATAATATAGTCCATCTTCAATATTAGCGATGTATAGTTGGAATGATTTATATAGTTTGCGACGGGAAGAACAACGTTTAGACGGCGAGCGATAAAAAAAAATCCGAGCGAGAGAAAGAACAAGTCAATTCATAAATGGGCCAACCTGGTTAAAGGACAAAATCAAATAACAGAACTCAGAGTCAGCGAGCTATTATCTTAATGCGTCAATCTCAAAAGTTTAAAACATCTATTATGTTATCGGTTCTTTTGGAACATTTGTTGATTTATTTGTCATATTTGACGTGATTAACCAATTTTGATAATTGCTAAGTTTGGGATTTAATGCACAAGACATGAAAGATCGCAATAATTGCTTACACTTGAGAACATTGAAATGTATTTTATAATTGTTTACATCGACCCTGTTCGTCAGAGCATTCCATTATATAGTGTTTAATGTCATGTTATCGTGTTCAATCTAACCTTAAGAAGGGCGTGTCTCTTAACAGTATTATTTGCTTTAATAACATGAATAAACATTCTGATAAAGTGTCAATTAAACAATAACAGCAGATTTATTTAAACATACATGTATTTAATTACAAAATAACTTTGTAATTACTGAAAAGAAAACTCGTCACAACGAATTAATAAATATTTATTAAATGTTTAACCCAGAAACATGTATTGGTCATTGACATATGGTTTATCCGATTCCTGTAGTATTGCTTTGAAAATGTTAACTATACAGGCATCGTAGATGTTTAAACTTAGCACGAGGACCATGATTGCCCTAAAGCGCTTACTTGAGTTCAAGGTAAACTAAAAGTCGAAGACTTTACCTGCTAACCTAGTTGTTCAACCCCATTTGGCCCATATTCAACCATAGCTTTTACATTGTCAAGATAAACCAGGTTTCTTCAACATTGTGTCACAAATATGTCTTCAATAGAGGTAATATATTTGTCTCTTAAATGAGACATGGTGATTTAATGTTTAGATACACGTGACCCAGATAAGAACTTGGCCTTAAATTGTAAATATAAACATTGTGACCATGTTTTATTAGAATTGAGACAAAAATGAAGATTCCAGAGAGTTGACAGCGTTTTTCTATGATTTGACCTGGTGACCTAGTTTTTGGACACAAGTTTACCCAGTTTCGAACTCAGCATATATAGTGTTATATATCCATTCTGACTAAGTTTCATCAAGAATGAGTCATGAATTTGGCTTTAAGAGTGGTCACAACGTATGTCTTATCTGTTGTATAACTAAACTGTACATCAGATCATTCCTACACATGGTTTTTTAATGGCTTGTTATCGTCCGTTATCTACCCTGTAAGTTACCAATAAAAAGGCTGTCTGTAAAAAAATGCGAAAATAACATGAATACAATTCTGATCTAATGTCAGTAACAAACAATAGCAGCATTTTTTTTTCTAAAACAATATGTATGCAAAAGGCATTCGAATGCAAATTGTCGAAACGGATTGAGTAGTATTTAGTCTATGTCAAACTCAAAAACAGTTATTGACCACTTACATGTGATTTTACCGAGTTCTGAAATACAAATGTTGACTATACAGGCATCGTTAATGGTCGATTTTTTAAAAAGGAAATACATTTTTGATACTTATGATATTTTTTTCTATGGTGTATGAGTGCTAGTTTTATATTTTGATGTGTACGCAGATGTTGCTCTATATGCTTGTACCATGCATCATCAACCCAATTTAATTTCAATGTTTTAATATGCCTCCAGTCCATATACACAATGCAAACACATAATTATTACGAGTTTAAATAAAAGTGGAAACATTTACTATTCTTAAACTATTTGAATTCACGTTTAAATAAAAAAGCCAATGAGTTTTTTTTTTCAAAGTTTACACTACTCAATTAAATAAAAGTGTAGTTAAATTAATGTAGTAAAATTACGGCAAAACCTTTTGAATGGTGTAATGTGGCAGAAAAAAATGCGTCGATTCCCATTCATGAAGGCCTCTAAATTTGAAAATATAGTTATAAATTCGAGTCTATCTGAATGTCAAATATATTGAGGCCTGTTATTAGCATGAGCTAATGGACAAATATTTTTATGCAATCTTATTAATAGAAATTCATTTGTTATTGGAAAACGGTTTAATGGAAGACAGAATATAATGCGGATAATCTTCAAAGGTGATCTTGATCCAAAAAAGCCTGTTGAAATATAATGTGCTTATTGTAATTCAGCCACTTATGTCCACTGATTTTAATTCATAATGCATATAAAAAGTTAGAAATGCCATGACACGTTTGTAAAATAATATGAACAAATATGTTAATAAAATAGCACCTTAGCGAGCTAATAAGGGCTGAATTTGACAGATATATTTTCGTTTTTTTTTTTTATTATTCTGCAAATTTAAATGGATATTGGAATATTATATTTGATTTATGGCTGCAATTTTGAATTGATTTCTTTCTGAAAAACAAATACTTTAACATAACGATGACTCATGTTGGATCATTTGTGAAAACTTGTGCGTTTTAGCTATATGTTCACTTTGTTGCGACGATTTTGAGAAAGAAATACAATTTACGACAAAGTTTCATTCTAAGAATAAAGTTTGTTTGTATGTCCTCAATTAATCACTAAATTTCCGATAAACGGGAATTCTTGTTTTAGTCATATAATATTGGATTAAAAAACATACATATTTACATATTTACTACATCATCTATACATCATTTATGTTTTGAAGATTATGAATTGTGTATCTTCCTCACATTTGAAACATTTACATTTTGTGTCATAATTAATAATAAAGTTTCGTTAAAGGATAACGTGTCTCTCATTATTATCATTTTTTAAACAAAATTTAAAGCTAGGTGGACGCATTTTTTACGCACCTGTAAAGACAATTAGTATAATATTGACAGCGGACAGACCAGGTTAAATGCGTCGACTGGAACCAAACCGTGCAAATTTACTAATCCGCTTAGCTATTAGCCATTATTTGTCATTGAATTTGACGATAATTTTAATTTTATCGAATAAAACGACATATTGTGTTAGAATTCCCAAACATTTAATAAATTCTTGTACAAATTGGTTGACAGCTCAATTGCTAATGTAAAGGCGTGTGACTTAATTATGTATTCAATAGGACGTTGACGTATTATTGGTGCAATCAAAGGCCACACACATGTCAGAGAGGCTTGGAGGATTGGCTTCATGCCGGTTCTCGAAGATGTCTGCTTTCGACTTCGTCCGTATGGATGCATTTAATGTCCCAAATGAAATAAGAGTACACGCTTCATCGAGCATAATGACAAGCAACGACAAACACTAAATAGGTATCATTGACAAAATGTGTCTGATTCGATGTTCCAATACACGGTAACAACTGCATTTTATAGTAGCTTGGTACAAAATAAGTGTATTTTAAAAACGATACGAAAATTGATTTCTCCAAACACACAACATATTGTTTCCACCAGTTTGATTGTTTATGGGGCATTAGAAGCATAAAACTATTATGCAGCTATATGCAATTGCCCACGATGCAAACGATTTTGATTACGGGTGTAACTGAATGAGGAATTATTTTAATCTACTTTTCTGCTTGTCTGGAAACACTTTAAATTATATGTAATTTGTTCTGATCAGTTCTTAGGATATCATCATGAACAATGACTTTACAGGAATACACAGCTTTATTAATTGCTAGAATACAAAAACGCACATTCGACTACACCGTACAGTTACATCATCATTGATCGCCGCCACGCCAGCTTGTTTAATTTAATCCGTCTGTAGGTCAAATGCACTTTTTATACTTTATTTGTTGAAGGCTATTATGCACGTGTACCTATATATTTTCTTTGCAAATGCCAGCTGGACTGATTTATTGCATTAACCAAATTTTTGTGGTAAAGCCGAATTTTAATATTAAGCTTGTTATCGTCGTACTTATATAATCCCCACATAATGCACGTATTAGACAGGTGCATTGCAAATTAGAAGCAATTACGCACATTGAAAGGCAAGTGATTTGGTGTCTGGTAACACATAATGATGTAATTGAAAAAGGTTTTGTGTTGTTTTGTAAGTGCCCTAGACTCTGAATAGTTTCCAACTAGCTGGTAAATGTTCCGCACCATACTGAAATTTTAAATTTAATAATAGCGCTTGATTGTAATCGCAATTGAAGATCTAAACCAGACACATGCATTTTTCTTAGACAATTTAGCAATGCATCTTCACAACCGTTTTTTAAGTGTAATTGACAGTCCGTTGTGACCCAATTTGTTATCAATTTTACAGTTAATGATTGGAATGTATAACACAAACTGGTTGGATCCGATTAAAATGCATCTTGCATGCACATGGATTTTCACCATATGCATGAATGCAGTTTCTGAATAAAACAATATATTCGTAATGGCACAAGACAAAAACGTAATGCATCATTTGGGTGGTTTATTTCTTTGTTATTCGTCCGCGTGCGCCTAGGTATTTAGTTCTCTCAGCCGAAAGATAAACATTTTGATAACTGCTGAGATCTTAAAGGAAATGGCACCCAATCACTCTGATTTTGATATTATTTTTTATAACAGAAATAGTTTACTTTTATCCTTTTCTTCCATTCTTTAATATCTAATTTGAAGAGATATTGATCTCCAATACCTGTGTTGATGTTATGTTAACATTGTCCTTAACTATTATCCCTAAGTGGTCCAGTATTGTAATGAATATCTTCGACAATAAAATTTTGTTTTGAGCCTTTCTTTTTGTCTCATGTGTTTGGACTGGTGATAGCGATAATATCGAATCGGCCATTCACATTCAAGACTCAAACAATGAACAGTTCCGTAAATTATAACATACATGTTCAATTATTATTTTGGGAAAGTAGCAGTTCTCAATCTGAGAACAGCGAGATATAATAATTTTAAGAAAAACAAGTTAATCTCTGTCTACACTATAAATATAAGCACACGATAGAATAGGACATAGAATAGAAGACGACAGTCGGTACAAAAGTGACAACAGGGCTGCATAGCTGAACAGAAAGTTACTCAGATGATAAACCTGTTATAATAAAATAAAAGTAAACAGAAGTGAAAGTTTACGATAGGTTTTCAGTGGAAATTGGATGGAATTTGAGTTTGAAAAACCTGTTATGTTTATTCATGAATATTTAACGAAGAAAGTGTCTCTGACATTACAATGACAATGTTCCACACCTTCATAAGTCCTTGTAAACTATATGTACACATTACAATAATCATACAAAGTCATTTACATATATTTAAGGAAAATATGACTTTGTGTATTTAACCGGTCGAAACCCTCAATGCATTGCATTGACCGTTCCAATGAGGTGATCCTAGTTTAAATCATTAAATGTTTGTATTGTGTGTTCTGTTATAAAAGTAGTGGATATAAACAAGACTTAATCTTCTGATAGACTGGAGTTTCTGGACTTTCGTTGTTTGCTATATTTAATACTTTAATACTACAACAGTTTGATTTGATATGTGAAGCACGCATCCCCGTACGTATCTTCAATTGTGTCATATTTCAGTCTTCAGAGGCCGTAAGCAGTATGTATGTGGATGAAATATATTAACTATCTTTATTACATCTATTTCACTTCACAATTTTCTTCAGATATGTCGCTAACTTGATAGTTTAGTATCGTTTATAAATGAACCATATTTCTGTGTAAAGTACTTATGTTAAAACCAATCCCCTTATCGTTTAAATAGATTTCCGATACTAACGACACTTGTGCCCTTAATGTATATGTAGTATTTCCATTCGTGTAGTCATAGGTACATTTGATTACAATCGTTTTAGATGGGTATCTGGTTTGCGATTAATTCTGGGGTAAGTTGTGATGTTTGGCTACCCTCAAACCTGTTTTGAACCACCAATGCTTTTCATTTACCATTCAAAGGCGGTGATCACAGTTTTAGCTATTTTATGTGTAAAGGAGGTGTTTTGTAAAATAATTTCGGGTAGATTCATTTTTTTGCTGTTTTAGTATTCTATTTTTTTATAATCAATTACTGCTAGCCTAACTGATGATACGTTGTTTTTCACTTAATGTGTATTTGTGCTGTATGTGTTTCCTTTTTTTTAATCAACTCATATTTTACTTTCAAATTAGTACTTAAAATATGTTTCATATCACATTTAATGTACGTGCTTTTAAATAAATAAAAGTTCATTCTAATTAAAATGTTTGTGAATAAAAAAAAACGTTTAATGGAGGACAAAGTGTAAGGAGAATGTTCGGCAATCCTCAAAGTTGATCTTTGAGACATGACATTTTTGTATGAAATGATTCTTTTTCGAATTAAATTGTTCATGATAGAATAGTTAAAGTCGGAAATTGTGTAAGGCGTGGGTGTAATTAAATGACCAAATAAAAGCATCACTCAAATCTACATATTATTCGACATGCAGAGTTGGCATTGAAAGAGAATGCTCTCTTAAAAAAGCCATCTATTGAAAATTGGTGAAAGTAGAAATAATGAGTGTAAGAAATTAGTATTTGTTGTCGCTCTTAAGAAAAAATAAAAATAAATTAATTACACATACAAAGATATAACTAAAATAAAAGTGGGAGTGCATTTCAGATATGCCCATTGAAGTACCAGACACAATACAAGGAAATCGGAGAAATCGATATGTCCATGACAAACTTTGTATGACGATAGCTATGACGATAGCGAGCTAATAGAGGTTGAATTCAAAAAGGAATAAAAAAAACGATGAAAAAAGTATGTCACTTTCCGATAATTTACATTTTTTAACAAGCATTCGCGCAGTCTGGTCAGAACAGGAGACACACTTCTCCGCTTACGAGACAAAGAAACCTTGTGTGACTTTATAGCAGACAGCGTAGCTCCAGACCAGCTTGTACAATCGCATTTGTCATTGCGCGGCTCATATTTGTTTGGATGACTGGAAACAAAACGTTACTTGTTGAGTCCATTGCATTAACCAACGTTGTTGGTATTAAAGCCGTTTATTCACTTTCTTAGTATTCATATAATTCATCAATAAACGACAGGTGATTTACAAATAAGCAATTTCGCGTGAAGGAGGCGAGTAATTTGGTGTATGGCAATGCATAATGATTAAATTGAAAAGTTGTATGTTGTTTTATGTGTTCCATGGATCATGAATAATTTCGATTTCACTGGTAAAAAATCCGCCACTCCATAAACTTAAAATTTTATATAAGCACCTGACTTTATTCGCAATTGATGATCTGAACCAATTCACGCCTTCGTTTGTAGACAATTGCACTATTCATCTCCATAATCTGTATGTTGTCGCAGGACAGTCCACTGTGAATCAATTAGTTTTCAGTTGCTTAGTAAATGTTTGGAATGAATTCACAGATACTTATTGGATCTGATTTATATGATCCTTACATACGCATCGTGTCCACTTTTAAAACGACTGAATTTTCAAGAGAAAACAATCTGTTCAGGAAAACAACAAAAAGGTTTGGCATTTCTTTAAACCGGTTTAAACCCACAATGCTTACAAGGCGGTGATCCCAGCATTAATCATGCTGTAATGTTTAATGTTGAATTATCTTATATTGTCTATCATAAATAACTTATTACTGGAATTTTTCTCCTAATATTGTTTCTGGAGTTATATTATTCCCATATATTTAAGCCATACACAAACGAGAACATGTTATTGTATCGAATATAAAAGTAAACGTGATGTTTACAAACAGTGCGTGGAGAAATAGTATACGTACACAACGGCATCAATTTATGATTTTTGTCTCGTTTCTGTAACGTTTTGTTGGTGACATAAGTGTTTGAAGGCATTTTCTCTTATCTTAACGATTACCTTATACTTACATAAACATATGTATTTCATTATCTGTTTTTGTCATCAGTGGTGATTATCAAATAGGATAATGTAGATAAGATTGATACGATAATAAGATCAAATAATGCGACATAACTCAAACGTATTGAACGGCGTAAAATTTCGGGAACAACACCTGTTGGCTATTCATATACATTTTCTTCTAACAATATGGCCTTATTCAAAGGGTACCAATTATTATGACAATGCGTATTTCAAAATAATTTGTGGTGAACATTAAACGTGGAATCCTTTCTGTACGGAAAATTATTTTAATATTTTCTTCAAAAAGCGATAAACTCCAGATACCATTAGCCGGGTATTACCCAACGACTCAATGTCTCAATAAAACTTCTAGATAAATCATCTAATAAATAATGAAAACTTTCAACATGCGAGCGACGTAGTTAGACGAGATCATGTGAATGCGTGCAGGTCCCTATATTATTTTTTAATCTTGATTTGGCTATAAAGAAAGACCTTATGTAAACCAGAGATTTCATAAATTATTATGAATAACAGAACTGATAAGCGAAATATATAAAGAGATATTTCTACATGGTCGAGACACAGGTTGTTGGCATGTTTATTGATATATAAATGAGGTTTTCAATTGATTTTACCAAAAATACGGAAATGTATGTATATGTATGTTGTTAANTAGAGGTCAACAGACATCAGTGGGTATAAGAAACACAATGTAATGTTCCAACGTATCACGTTTTCAACCTGCTATTTAACAACCGTCCGAATGTATGAGTGCTTGAGGGGTATTTGCACGTTCTTTTGGGTAAAAACATAGCGTATACAGTTTAAAAAAAAATGTTTTCCACTTAACAAAACATGCAAATTAGTATGAATATAATTATAGCTAGTTCACAACATTTTGATTTTGATGTTAACAGCTTACGCAATTAAGACACGTCATGCGAACATGGGTCTTAAGCTATATACGGCCAGCGTTTCGCAGCATTCGCGCAGACTGGTCCGGGGCTTCGCTGGTCGCATGTGTCATACGACCCATTTTTGCATTGCGCCGCTCATTTTTCTTTTCGTTACGGAAATATATCTGAATTGTCGTTCAAATCTCGTTCAACAAAATAATCAGGGTCGCCAAAAAAAAAATGTGTGTACTAAAATACAATTAACAGTCCTCGCAACTAAGGTACGGTTCGACTAATTGTCAATTCTTCCTAAAACAATACAATACGACTTTATCCTGTGGAGGAAACGAGTGGAAACGTTTGATGACCATTCAAGCGTAATTGAATTCCTTCTTTGCTACATAAACATTATATAAAAGTAATGTTTGGTATACATGTTCAACATGACAAGGCTGCTTTCCATAAAGATAATTCCAAAACCTTCTGAAGAAGGCAGCATGCCAACAAATTCAGTTGTAAATCAAATTATTTACCTTAGATTTAACATGGTTTGACAAGCATAGGGGTTATCATTGTTACATGCGTATATAGGCCTACTTTCGAGACTAGAAACCACCACAAGACAAAGTACTGCAACAATCAGTTATTTCTCCTCATTGATAACATAATACCATCAAACTGACACCAACACATACACTTTAAATTGTATTTAAAAAACCTTTTGCATCATGAATTGCGCCTGGTGTGCATATATATAATTCAATGTAAAAGCGACAGTTTTAAGCGATATAATAAGCGAACCTATGCTGACCATAGCAATATCACCACACGATTAAACCAGAACAACAGTCTTAAGAGAAAAACATGCCTTCAAGTAAAATATTATGTTTTTTTTTAGAGAGTATAGCCCTTCA
The DNA here is from genome assembly GCA_007657795.1 of Dreissena rostriformis. Lineage (NCBI taxonomy): Eukaryota > Metazoa > Mollusca > Bivalvia > Myida > Dreissenidae > Dreissena > Dreissena rostriformis. The sequence goes on along the minus strand of VMBQ01001836.1, from coordinate 56,276 downwards.
TGACTCAATTATTTAGTATAATGTAACCTATAAGACATAGTTTGCTGTTGAAATCGCAAAAAATAGGCACTTATTGGTGATTATTAACCTTTCTTCAATGTGCATGCCAAATTTCAGATCGATCCTTAACGTAGAAATGCTTAAACATGCATTTTATAATAACGTATGATAAGCCATCTGGCTTTCGCTGTCAGTGCTTTGATTTAGAAAGGGCGTTTAAGAGCAATAACCTTAACCTAAATAATACAAATCAGTCAATATACTGGAATATTTCCACATGCTATGCCGAAGAAGACATTAACGTTTATAAAAACGTGTTTATAGCTTCATCCAGAACGGATTGGTGCGCTTTGAGATGCTCAAGACGAGTTTCTGTACGTTTTAAAAAAAAATATTTTATACTGAAAAAAAGCTGTTTTTTCTTCAAAATTCGATACGCTCGTTAAATTCGTGAAACAAAGCGCACTTAGTTCGTGAAAAATACAAAAACGCATAATACCCCACACAAAAAATGGTAATTTTATGTAAATACTGCTCCTTTGTGACGCGGCCTGATTTGCGTTTAGGTCATAATATACTAAATGTTTGTCCAATATAATTCAATGTAAAAGCGACAACTTTAAGCGAAAATAAATGCAACATTTTGCACATAGAGACCACCATAACCATAACTTTTCTTAAAGGACATTTTAAGCTGAATCTATTTAAGCCATAAAAAAGTTTGTCATGTTTAAACCAAAAAAGAGTTTGACACAAATCAAAGTCGACTGTGTTTGCACCTTCATTTTTTCGGCCGTTTTCTAGTGGATTGTAACCTTTTTCAGTGCCATTTTTTTCCCTTAAATCTATTACTTTATCATATTTCAGGAATTAAGTAGTGAACACCTATGCTAACCCAATCAATATCACCAAACGATTAAACCAGAACAACAGTCAAAAGAGTAAAACATGCCTTCGGGTAAATTATGATGTTGTTTTTAGAGAGTATAGCCCTTCATGAATCCATTATTTAGTTTAATGTAACCATATTATCAAATTGACATCATGTTACAACATGACTTCCTGTTTTCGCATATGTATTATTTTCTTTAAACAGTACATAGTAACGATCTATTAATATGTAATGCTTGGAGCTAATAACCAGTATGCCTGTAAATTGCATTCTGGAATAGTGCATACTGAATATTAAACCGTTATTCAAATTATATTATCTAACAGTATACTTCTCAGTACTTATCAATTATTGATCAATACACAATATGACGGTGTATATTAATTACGTTTTGGAATGAATTTTAAATGTTAAATCACATGTTGCACATGTTAGGTAAGTATGCGCTTTTTTCAATACATTTTAACAAAAAGACAGATTAGAATAGATGTATTGATGTTAGTTTCGAAAAGACAGATTTCTGTGTGTGTAAATAAACGATGAAAAACGTTATTCATCAATTTCTGTGATATCCGATTTTATTAAATACGTTACCTTCTTATACAATATTCAAGGTATAATAACCTTCAGAACACGCACATTTGTAAGCGGATTGTAAAAAACCACTGCTGATCCTATCAATGCATGCAAAAGACGTATATTATTACATATCATGAACAACACATTAATGTATGAAAATGAAGTGCTTTCGTTAAAGACTCGCTCATAATTTGTTTGCCCTATACGCACATCGTAAGAAGGAATGAACACAATACCATTGATGTGTAAACGGATGCCACAACAAGATACCAATGCAATGTTGGGAGCTATGTCACATTGTCATCCTACTATTTCAATAATGTAATATTTAATATATAAACAGGCATGCGAGGTATTGTTTCGGGTGAAACAAGGGTATACCATGCAGTGATAAGAGAGCGATTAGATCCAAATTGCTTGAGTACGTGGAGGTCAACAAACATGGGCAGGTAACTATACTATATAAAATGTTTTGTTTCACCGTTTTACGTTTGTCACTACTCACTATCAATGTGACAACCGTCCAAATGTCGGAATGCTTGCGGTTACTTGAACCTTCTCTTGCGTGAAATTCATGGTAAAAAGTATATGTTGATGTATGGATGATATCCTTGAATAAACCATTAATGTAAATTCAATATGATGCATGCTATGTCGATTTGAAAAGTATATGTAAGTATCTTGGTCACAACTCTGTTGAGTTCATACGTTGTTAATAATGTACAAGTACATCAACGTGTGTCAAAGCCATATGTTTGTTAAATAATATGATCGGTAGATCATATGTTTATCAAATATATTAACATTAAAGTATTGAAAACAATGCCAATATAATCAGGAAGACGTAACTAATTTGCGTGAAAATAAGGTTATCATGATGCTACCATATTTCATACAACTGAATATGTCAACAATTACATGTACAAAACAGGATTGTCTTGTCACTATATTGTATTTATTTTTTGTAATTTATCTGAGTATTGTAAGACAATATGGTCAATGCTATCTTCAATATTATCGCTGTATTGTGCGTTGGAATTATCTATATAGTTTGCGAAGGGGAGAACAAAGTTTTGACAGCGAGCGATGAAAGAACATCCGAGCTAGAGAAAGAACAAGTTAATTCATAAATGAGCCAACATGGTAAAAGAACAAAATCAAATACCAGATCTCAGAGTCAGTTGGTTATTGTCTAAATGCGTATGTATCTCAAAAGTTAAAATGATCTATAATTTAATCGGTTCTTTTTTATCACTTGTTGATTTATTTGTCATATTTGACCTGATCAACACATTTTGATGATTGCTATGTTTGGGATTAAATGCACAGTACACGAAAGATCGCAATAATTGCTTGCACTTGAGGACATTGAAATTTATTTTATAATTGTTTACAATGACCCTGTCCGTAAGAGCATTCCTTTACGTCGTATAATGTCCTGTTATCGTCTTCAATCTAACCTTTAAAAGGGCGTGTCTCAAACAGTATGTTTTGCTTTAAAAACACGAATAAAACATCGGATATATTGTCAATTAAATAACAACAGCAGATGTATATAAACACACATGTACTTAATTACACAATACTTTTTAATCACTGAACAGGAAATTCGTCGAATGAATTTAGTAAATAATTATAAAATGTTTAACTAAGAAACATGTATTGATAATTTACATATGGTTTAGCCGATTCCTTGACATTATTGCAAATGTTAACTATACAGGCATCGTAGGTGGTGGAACTAAACAAGAGGACCATGAATGCCATAAAGCGATTACTTGAGTTCATGGAACACTAACAGTCGAAGACATCTATCTGGCAACCTAATTGTTCAACCCCATTTGACCCATATTCAAAAATAGATTTGACATTGTCAAGATAAACCGTTTGAACAGCTTTCTTCAACATTGTGTCATAAATGTCTCTTCTATAGAGGTAATATTTTTCTCTAAAATCTGACATGGTGATTTAATGTTTAGATACATGTGACCCAGATAAGAACTTGGCCTTAAAATGTAAATATAAACAGTGTGACCTTGTTTCATAAGAATTGAGACAAAAATGAAGATTCCAGAGCGTTTACAGAGTTTTTCTAAGATTTGACCTGGTGACCTAGTTTTGGACACAAGTTTATCCAGTTTCGAACTCAGCATATATAGTGTTATATATCCATTTTGACTAAGTTTCATTAAGAATGAGTCATGAATGTGGCTTTAAGAGTGGTATCAACGTATGTCTAATATGTTTTAATACTAAACTGTACATCAGATCATTCCTATACATGGTTTTAAATGGCGTGTTATCGTCCGTTATCTAACCTGTAAAGGCTTTCTGTAAAAAAAATGCGTAAATAACATGTATACAATTCTTATCTAATGTCAGTAACAAACAATAGCAGCATTTTTTTTTCTAAAACAATATGTATGCTAGTAAAGACATTCTGAATTGAAAACGTTATGTATGCATTCATCGTTTAGAAATTATTGTTCTAAAGGCATTCGAATGCAAATCGTAGAAACGGATTGAGTAGTATTTAGTCTATGTCAAACTCAAGAACAATTATTGTCCATTTACATGTGATTTTACCGAGTTCTGAATTAAAAATATTGACTATACAGGCATCGTAAATGATCGATTTTTAAAAATGAAATACACTTTTGATACTTATGATATTTTTTACTATGGTGTATGAGTGCTAGTTTTATATTTTGATGTGTACGCAGATGTTGCTCTATATGCTTGTACCATGCATCATCAACCCAATTTAATTTCAATGTTTAAATATGCCTCCAGTCCATATACACAATGCAAACACATACATATTACGAGTTCAAATAAAAGTGTAAACATTAACTATTCTCAAACTATTTGAATTCACGTTTAAATAAAAAAGCCAATATTTTTTTTTCAAAGTTCACACTAATCAATAAAGTAATAGTGTACATGTAGTTAAATTGATATTACGGCAAAACCTTTTGAATGATGTAAAAAATGCGTCGATTCCCTTTCATGAAGGCCTCTTAATTTGAAAATATAATTATAAATTCGAGTCTATCTGAAAGTCAAATTTATTGAGGCGTGTTATTAGCATGAGCTGTTGGACAAATATTTTTATGCAATCTTATTAAAAAGACATGCATTTGTTTTTGGAAAAAGGTTTAATGTGAGGGCAGAATATAATGCGGATAATCTTCAAAGGTGATCTTGATCCAAAACAAACTGTTTGAAATATAATGTGCCTATTATAATTCAGCCACTTATGTTCATTGCTGTTCATTCACAATGCATACACATTGAAAATACCATGACATGTAATTAAATTAATTGGTACAAATACGTTCAAAACCATCACCTTAGCGAGCTAATAATGGCTTAATTTGACAGTTATATTTTTTATTACTTATTCAGCAAGTTTCAATGGATATTGCAATATTAAATTTGATTTATGGCTGCAATTTTGAGTTGAGTAACACATGATTTCTGTCTGAAAAAACAAATACTTTAACAAAACGATGAAGACTGTTGGTTCATTTGCACGTTTTAGCTAACTATGTTCACTATGTTGCGACGATTTTGAGAACGAAATACAATTTACGACAACGTTTCATTCTACGCATAAAGTTTGTTTGTATGTCCCCAAGTAATCACTTAGTTTCCGATAAACACGAATTCTTGTTTTAGTCAAATAATATTGGATTTTAAGCAAACGTACACATTTTTAATATTTACTACATCATAAACATATCATTTAAGTATCGAAGATTTTGAATTTCGTATCTTCCTCACATTTTAACCATTTTCTTTTTGTGTTATTGTTAATTATAAAGCTGCGTTTAAGGATAATGTGTTCTGCAGTTGTTTTTGTATCAATGTTTAAAACAAAATTAAAGCTAGATTAACATATTTATGTTGTTTAACGCAACAGTCAATACAATAAGTATAATATTGACAGCATGTAGACCAGTTTAAATGCGTTGACTGGAACCAAACCATGCAAATTGACTATATGATATCCGCTAACCCATTAGCCATTAGTTGTCATTTACTTTGACAACAATTTTAATTGCATCGAATAAAGCGATATATTGTGTAAGAACTGCCATAAATGTACAAAATTGTTGTACAAATTGGTCGACAGCTCAATTGTTAATGTAAAGGCGTGGATCTTAATTATGTGTTCAAAAACACATTGACGTATTATTGGTGCAATCAAAGACCACACACATATCAGCTTGGCTTAGATGATTGGCTTCATGCCGATAGTCGAAGATGTATGCTTTCGGCTTAGTTCGAATGGATTTGTGTAATTTACTAAATGAAATGATAGTAAACGCTTCATCGAGTTTTATGCCAAGCAACGACAAACAATAAATAGGTGTCGTTGACATAATTTGTCTGATTTTATGTTCCAATACACGGTTACAACTGCATTTTCTAGTAGATTCGTACAAAATAAGTTTATTTTAAAAACACAATGAAAATTGATTTCTCAAAACACACGACCTTTTTTTTTTAGACCAGTTTGATTGTTTATGTGGCGTTTTAAGCATATTAGTTTTATGCAGCTATATACATACGCTCACACTGAGCCTGATATTGATGCGGAATTAGTTTATGCAACTGTTTTTTATGATATCAACATGTTCAATGACAGTACATGGAAAGAAAATTGTATCGATTGCGTGACTACGAAACTCTGCATTTATATAAACCGTTAAATTATATCATCACTGATCGCTGCGGCGTCTACTTGTTTAATTAAATGTGTCCGTCTTTCTTTCAAATGGACCTTTTATATTTTATTTGTTGACGGCTGTTATGCACGTGTACTTTTATATTGTCTTTGCAGATGCGAACTGGTCTGATTTATTGCATTAACCAAAATGTTTGGGGGTAAAGCCGAATGTTACTATATGACTTGTTATCGTTGTACTAATATAATCCCCTTATAATGCACGTATTAGACAGGTGCATTGCAATTAGAAGCAATTACGCACATAGAAAGGCAAGTGATTTGGTGTTTGGTAACACATACTGATGTAATTGAAAAGGTTTTGTGTTGTTTTGTAAGTGCCCTAGACTTGAAATATTCCCCAACTCGCTGGTAAATGTTGCGCCCCATACTGAAATTTTCATTGGAATAACAGCGCCTGCCTGAAATCGCAATTGATGATCTAAATCAGACCCATGCATGTTTTCTAACACAATTGAGAATTGTACCTTCACAACCGATTTGTTAAAGTGTAATTGACAGTCCGTTGTCAATTTTTTATCAATTTTACAGTTGATGATTGTGATGTACAAATGTATAACGCAAACTGGTTGGATCCGATTAAAATGCATCTTGCATGCACATGCCTTTTCACCATTATGCATGAGCGCAGTTTCTGAATAAAACAATACATTCGGAAGGGCACAAGGCAAAAACATTATGTATCAGTTAGGTCATTATTTTAATGATTTATTTCTTTGTTATTCGTCCACGTTCGCCTAGGTATTTAGTTCTCTCAGCCGAAAGAAAAACATTTTGATAACAGCTGAGATCTTAAAAGAAATGGCACCCAATCACTCTGATTATTGATATTATTTTTAATAACAGAAAGATTTTACTTTTATCATGTTATTCCACTACTAAATATGTAATTTGAAGAGATATTGATCGATGTGTTGGTGTTATTTAAACAGTTAACTTAAATATTATCGCTAAGTGGTCCAATATTGTAATGAATATCTTCGACATTAACATTTTGTTTTGAGCCTTTCTTTTTGTCTCATGTGTTTGGACTGGTGATGGCGATAATATCGAATCAGCCATTCACATTCAAGACCGTAACAATGAACAGTTACGTAAATTATAACAAACATGTTTAATGATTATTTTGGGAACGTAGCAGTTCTCAATCTGAGAACAGCGAGATATATTTAATTAAAGAAAAACACAATAATCTATGTCTACACTATACATATAAGCACACGATATAATAGGACATAGAATACAAGACGACAGTCCGTTCATAAGTTGCAGCAGGGCTGCATAGCTGAACAGAAAGTTACTCAGATGATAATCCTGTAATATAAAAAAATAAAAGTAAACAGAAGTGAAAGTTTACGATAGGTTTTCAGTGGAAATTGGATGGATTTGAAAAACTGATTGTGTAAATTCATGAATATTTAACAAAGAAAGTGTCATTACAATGACAATGTGCCATACCTTCACAATCATTCCTTGTAAACTTTGTATATAGAATACAATTATACAAAGACATATACAAATATTTTAGGAAAATATGTCTTTGTGTCTAAACCTCCAATGCTTTGCATTGACCGTTCCAATGCGGTTATCCCAGTTTTAATCATTATATGTTTATATTTTGTGTTCTGTAATCAAAGAAGTGGATAACAACAAGATTTCTTTTCTTCTGATAGAGTTTCTGGAGTTTCATTGTTTCCTATATTAAATACTACAACATTTTGATTTGTGCTATCATGAGTGCTATGTGGATGCAGTAGAACGTATACCAATATTTATGGCACTGGTACCCTAAATTTATGTGTAGTATTTGTATTCGTGTAGTCACGTTTTGGCATTCATGTTTTCAATTTATGTCTGCATAGGTACATTTGATTAAAATCGCTTTAGATGGATGTTTGTTTGCGATAAATTCTGGCGTAAGTTGTGAGGTTTGGCATTAAAACTCTAAAACATTTTTATACCGCCAATGCCTTTCATTTTTCCATTTCAATATGGTTATCCCCGTTTTAATTATTTTATGTGTAAAGTTGGTGTTCTGTATAAGTAGTGGATAAGGATAAGACTGTTTATCCCATCCTCAGACGTGCATTGTCGAAATAAACGACTGTGGGATATATTTTCGTTTATTTTCAGCAGTGTTGAAATAGAGCTGTCACGCGCGGCGGACTACTTTTTTGGATTTATACACGAAATGAATGTTTATTTTTCAAATAAATATATCGTATATAAATGAAAGCCGAATTTCCAATTAAATTTATCTAAAACCGGCTTTCCGTACTTTTATTTTTCATTCAAGTGATTGCGCAATTTATGACGTAATTTGGGTGACGTAATTTCTGTGACGAAACACACTAGTTTAATTTTGTAGAGTATATGACGTAGCGTTTCACAAAGTGGAAAGTTTATCGAGCTCATAAACACATTTGAAAAGTGATAGAATGGCATAAGGGTCTTTATTTAANTGTTTATAGACTAAATCTAGTTTACATTATCGGCGGTGATAAATGCTGAATCATGCCTGACGTAAGTTCAAAATGGCTGCCATTCTTTTGTTTATTGCAGTGGTGAAACTAGAATTTTAATTTGAACAAAAGCGTTTGTGTTGTACTTGAGTGTGTAACATTTGGAATGCTGGTTAAATTTGAATCGAGGCATATAGCGATATTTTGTCTTGTTATTCTGCTTTTGCGTGGAATTTTTAAGGACTATTTTGAGTGGCGTAAACCGGAAAGATCACACACAATTTTAATATTACTACGCAAGGTTAGATTCAGTTAATTTTATCTGATTTTGATTTTTGATTGCATACAAAACAAATTAAATATAAAAAATGTAGGATAAATAGAATATTGATGGGATAAATCGAATACTAGGTCGCTGCCGAATAAAGCGCAGTTTATTTTGCTCGGCCCGAAAATCTGAACCACTCGCCAAGGCTCGTGGTTCAGATTGTCTAAGCCTCGCAAAATAAACTTCGCTTTATTCGGCACCGACCTAGTATTCTCTATATATCCTGATAGTGTTTATGGAGTTTCATTGCTCGCTGTATCAGTATTATATTTTTATAATTAGTTACTGCTAGCTTATCTGTGCATAAGTTTGTTTCAATTTATGTGTATTTGCGTTGTATGTGTTTACTCTTTTAATCAATATCATATTCTACTAACAAATTAGTACCTAGTACTTAAAATATGTTTCATATCACATATATGTGCTTTTATATTATGAAAGTACTACAATTATTATTATTTTTAGTACTATGCAGTTGAGAATAGTTTAAACCTAGATAATACAAACTAAAAACAGAATGGCCTCATCACACAACCACTATTAAAATTAAATTATACCTATCAAACTCGGCACCAAAAATCCTGATATGTACATTATCAGCAGTTATTTATATGCACTGTCATATGGAACGAACACAGTAAATTTTAAAATTAATTTGCCTAAAAAGCATTGTCTTTTCGATATGCTATTTTCTTTAATGTAATTTATCTGGAATATGTGAGAAAGCGATACACGAACATCATAGTAAGAGAAAGAGAAAAATAAAAAATAAGCAAACATAGTACGAAGAAAACATCAAATACCAGTCCTAAGAGGTAGTGCGTTATTTTGTTCTCCCTATGCGCCGATATCAAACTTAAACAGATCTACAATGTAGGTAATTACACACCCATCTATTCTGTTTTAACACTTGTTAATGTATGTGTCATACTTGAGCTGATCAACCAAATTTGATAATAGCAATGCATTGATTAAAATTCACAAGACATGGAAGATCGAAATAATTACCTGGACTTGAGGGAATTGAAATTTTATTTCATAATTGTTTAAAATGATCCTTTTCATTTGAGCACATCTCCAAATGGTATTAATATCTTGTTATAACTTCAAATAAACCTGCAAGTGGGCAAATAAGAGGCGTGTCTTTATAAAAAAAAAATGCGTTAATAAAATGGATACAGATTGCATATGTGAATTGCAAACAACAACAGCCTATTTATTGAAAATACCGTCAAGTAAAGACAAGTTTGTCCAAAATCTTTGGAATGCAAAATCGTCGAAATTCATTTGGTAAGTATTTATTAAATGTTTACTCAGAAACATGAATTGGTCATTGGCACGGGGTTGACCGATATCCTTAATCGGTAACGTCAACTATACATATATTGTTAATGGTCGATCTATGAAAAGGGCATACAATGCTGATACGAAGGACATTTGTAATTGTTATATTTTTTTGAGATTCAGTAGATTATGCTCTATATACTTGAACAAACCCATATCAATCCAATACAAGTCTATTGCATCAATATGCCTTCATTCCATATACATAATATGAACTCTACAATCTACATATTTCTCCTTAAATAAATGTAAAAACATTCAAATAGTCACAAGCGATTTGATCTTAATTATAAATAAGAAAATGTAATAGAATGAAATTTTGTATGAGCTTATACTTATCGAATATATAATACTGTACTTAAATTAAACCTTACGGTACGACATTTTATTTAAACAGTGTTATGCGGCAGAAATATGCGTCGATTTTCATTCATAAAAGCCTGAACATTTTAAAATATAATTATAAATATATATAATTATAATTGCGAGTTTATCTGATTGCCACATCCAACGATACGCTATATTTAAATGACGTGTTCATCACATATTTTAATGTAATCTGATTAAAAAAAGTTCATTTTAATTTAAATATTTGTAAAAAAACAAGTAATGGAGGACAAAGTGTACGTATAATGTGCGACAATCTTCAAAGGTGATCTTGGAGCCATAAAATGTTTAATGAAATGATTTGGAAATTTTTATTTACTTTTAAAAATTGAATCATTCACGAAATAACATTTATGTCGGCAGTTATGTAAGGCGTGGGTGCAATTAAATGAGTTTAAAATCGCTTCGTTCAAATCTACATATTATTCGAATTCAGAGTCTGTATTGGAAGAGAATGCTCTCTTATAAAATGTCAACTATTGGAAATGGCGAAAGTATTAACAAAAATGTTGTAACGATTTCAAATAATACCATACTTCAAAACAGATTGAACGCTACGTCAACATAGTATCATGGTTTAAAACAAGTCAAGTCAATAAGTATTATATGAGAGAAGGTAACGGACACTAGCGACTAAAATAGGTACTACTGGTACCATACCATGCCAATTTAACTTTTGATATCTCTCATATCATCTCATAGCCTCTAACCTATTAGCCATTATTTAACATTGACTGCGACGTTGATTCCATTTTATCGAATAAAACGATACATTGTATTACAACTCCCATACAATTACATAATCCATGTTAAAGGGACTGTAATATACCAGTCGTGATATTTCAATCAATATAAACTAATAATTGTACAAAAATACGGTATTTTAGAACTTTTCTTTTTTCGTCATTCGTGGTTTACAGTCCCTTTAAAAATTGCTTGTAAGCTCTATGGACACGTCAATTTTCTCATGTACATGCGTTGGACTTCACATTATATATTCATTATGCATTGACCTGTTGCATGTGCAAGCAGAAACCACACACAGCACATATGAGTCGCGTCATGAATTATCCAGCGCTTTGGGATTAAAGCCGTTTATTCACTTTCGTCGTATTTATACAATTACTCAATAGTCAACACGCGCATTCCAAATAAGCAATAACGCGTAAAGGAGGCGAGCAATTTTGCGTTATGTAACGCATACTGATTTAATTCAAACAGTGCATGATGTTTTATGTGTTTCACGGATCGTGAATACTTTCCAACTCGCTGTTGAATGATCCGCCATTCCCTAAATTTAAAAAATAATATAAGCACCTGCCTTTACTCGCAATTGATGAACTAAAACTCCTACGTAACTTCGTTTGTAGAAAATTGAACGTTTCATCTTCGTAGCCGCATCTGTGTGTTGCCTCATGACAGTTCATTGTGAATCAATTAGTTTTCAGTTGTATGGTTAATGTTTGGAATGAATGTACAAATACTAGGGTGATCTGATATGAATGTTTCTTAAATTTAGCATGTCTTTTAAACACGGTTGAAGTTTAACAAAAACACACAAACTGTTCGGGAAAAAAAGATTTGGCATGTCTTTAAACCGGTTTAAACCCCAAATGCTTTGTATGGTCTGTTTCCAGGTGGTGATCCCAGCATTAATCATTTTGTAATGTTTCATGTAGTATTGTATGCATTGTCTTGTATTGTATAGACGCTTGGTCGTTTAATTTAACCCTTTGCATGCTGGGAAATTTGTCGTCTGCTAAAATGTTGTCTGCTAAATTTCTAAAATTAGCATTTTCTTCGATTTTTTTCCAAAGAATACTATCAGAATAGCAAACAGTTTGGATCCTGATGAGACGCCACGTTTTGTGGCGTCTCATCTGGATCCAAACTGTTTGCAAAAACCTTCAAAATCCGGTTCCAGCACTCAAAGGGTTAACATAACTAACAGACTACTGGGAAAAAAAATTCTCCTGATAATGTTTCTGGAGTTTCATTATTCCTGTATATTACAGCCATAGTAAATACTATCGTATAGAATGAAAAACGTAAACGTTATGTTAAAATGATAAATATATCCCTTTTAAGTACCCTACCAGCAGTGTTTGGTTATTCTTTTTAGGTATAACAATCATTTTCATTTGCATTTTAGTATATTAGTCACATAAACAATCAAGTAGGTGATTTGGATCTTTTACACCCAATATTGCTGCTTCTTCCTGTAGGTGCGCGATGATGATCTCAAATATTAACTATATGATGCTATATTCTTAAATCGTTTTGTAAAAAGAAGGGATGTAGTTGATGCGTGTTAGTAATTTCATTTCATCGTGCCTCAAAAAGTTATAACTCTGTTGCTCTGGTCTCCTTCCTACGATTGAGTAATTAACTAGTAATTAAATTTAATGCGTTTTAATTCCCTTTTAGTACTGTTAAATTTGAGTTGCAATGCTATGAGGTTAAATTTTATTTACACTTATATGTATCATGAATATTGCTGGGCCAAGTGCGAGGTTGAGCGCTCTATAATCGGTTTAAACCCCCAATGCTTAGCATTGACCGTTCCAAGGCGGTGACCCCAGCTTTATTCTACTATGTGTATATGTTGTTTCGTTTTGTGCCGTACTGTACCGTTTTAGCAATTGGTTCCTTGCCATAAATAAAGGGCCACAAAGGTGTGTATGAAAGAATTGCAATACTGCTGCAGCTTCTGGAGTTTCACTTCTTTATATTGTATGTATTTTGACTTTGGTTGTTTGTGATTGGTGTTTAAAAAAAGAAAAAAACTGAATAATTTTAAATGTTCACTTTTAAACAAGACTGAAATTAAAAAAAAAAAATGTTCGGAAAAAAGGAAAAGATTTTCCATGTCTTGAAACCGGTTTAAACCCGCAATTCTCTGCATTGTCTGTTCCAAGGCGGTGATCACAGCATTAATCATAATGTAATGTGTAATGCTGTATTGAATGCATTGCCTTGTATTGTATAGAAGATTGGTCGGTTAACATAACCTACAGACTACTGGATAAGATTTCTCTTCTGATAATGTTTACATTGTTTCAGTATCCGTTTTTATATTTAAGCCATACACATACTAGTGTATACTATCGTATAGAATGAAAACAAAGGAAACGTTATGTTAAATGAAAGATATATCTCTTTAAACACAGTTTCAGCAGTGTGAGGACTAATAGTATACGTCCAAATGGGCAGCAATAAATGATATTTGTCTCTAACGTTTTGTTTGTGACATACGTTTTTGAAGACATTTTCTCTTATATTATACGATAACCTTATAATTACATAAACATATGTATTTCAATATCTTTATTTTTATCATGTGGTGATGATCAAATATAATAATTTAGATAATGTTGATACGATAATAAGAAACAATTATGCGAAATATCTCAAACGTATTGAACGGCGTACAATTTCGGGAAGAACACCTGTTGGCTATTATTATTATTATTATTATTATTATTATTATTATTATTATTATTATTATTATTATTATTATTCATAAAAGTATGGCGTAGTTCAAAGGGTACCAATTTTTATGACAATCCGTATTTCAAAATAATAAGTGGTGAACATTAATTAAACATGGTATCTTTTCTTTACGGAAAATTGTTTTAATATTCGTTAAAACGTGATATACTTAAGATACCGCAAGTCAGGTATTACGTCGGTGTTCAATCGGCACAATGACTCAATACAACTTATGAGCAAATCATCTAATACATTTTAATGTTGAACGTTATATTGTGGATGCAACAGCGGGATAAGTTAATAATAATACGTTGACTAATATTATCCATTAAAACAAAGAAAGCTTTAACCTGATGAAACTAATCAACGCGGGGAGACGTCAATCTATTAAAACGCGATCCTGTTAGCGCCTGCAGGGGTAATCATTAAAATTCCGATAAACACGATACAGGCAAACGCAATAAGCATCCTACAAGATTCTTTTGCCTGCCACAATTTTAGATTTCAAAAGAAATCGGACGTTCCCTTGTCAAGTCATTCGGATTTGCATACATTTTGCTTGATTCCGTCAATTTTACCTGTCTTGTTTGCTTCTGAAGCACGTGGGTGTCCCCTTTTTCGGAATTGTTTGTGTTTTAAACACAACCTTTGGTACGTTTATCTCTTTTTTGTCGATTTTTTTATTTTTTTCTAGTATAACTGTTGTTGAGTGTCAGTCTTGTGCTTGTATGAGTTTTTGCCACTAGTTTTTTCAAGTGCTTGCCCTCGAACGTATCTGCTTCGTAATTTTTTGCTGGAATACACTGTACTCGCATTATGTTACGTCATTCGCAACCAGTTAACTGTGCTTGTATATACAAATGTCACCAATTTGTAATAGAATCCATGTTATACCATCGCTACAAAAAGGACTGTGTATAGTTATCGCGATCACATTTCTATATTGTCGAAACACAGGTAACATGAACTGGTGAAATGCTTTTTAAGTAATATATAAATTAGATTTAAATCGATTGTGCCAGAGAGGCAGAAATGAATAAATATATTGATAATATCAATTTGATATGTATTTTGTAAATGTCTGAAGGTAGATTGTAAATAATAGAGATAAGAAATGTATTGCATAAATGACTTTACTGCTCATATGTTTAGTCCTTCAAAATATTCAACATAGAATAACCTTTAGAAAAAAAAACACACACATTGCTTATCGGACTGCAATGAGTGCTACTTTCATTATTATGCAAAGACGTAATACTTAAAATACGTAAAATATATGTATACAATACATTAATATATTTAAATGAAGTGCTCGTGTGATAGTTTCTCTCATAATGACCTGTGCAGAAGCGTTAATGTGGAGCAACACGAAATCCTTGATGTGTTGGTAATGGATGCCATATAAAAAAAAAGACATGTGATATAATGTGAGGTTATGTTTCGAATGAGACAAGAGTATACCATACCGTGATTAGAGATCAATTTTGTAAAACTTCCTTTAGTATTCAAATTTGATACAAGTATATTTCTCGACCCTTTGTTGAGGTCAACATACATCAGTAGGTACAAGATACAACATGTGTTGCAATGTATCTTGTAATGTTAAAACCGCCAGAATTTATGAATGCTTAAGGGTTCTTGCACGTTCTTTTGGGTAAAAAAAAAGAAAACAGTTCCTTATTATACGTCTTGTCCACTTTTAAATAGATGCAAATTCTATCACGATATGTATAACTTTTTCAAAATATCGTGAAGTGACCAGTTAACGCACTTATCTTTTTGAGACGGAATTATATCTATATTGTCTTTCAAATCCTTTTCAAATAAACACAATAATCAGGTTCAGCAAGTAAACTATGTGTAAAAAAGTTCAATTAACAGTCATCGCATATACAATATCATATTAAATATGCAGTTACAATTAAAGTGTAAGCACCAATTATCTATGTCTGCAAACATGGTACACTATACACTATGAAGATAGCGATATAATCGAGGTTGAATTTTATTTCCAATTATTAAGCAATTATTAAGCAAATATTAAGTAAATATAAATCGATTTAGGCATGTAATTTGCGGTTTGTGTATGACATTAATTGAACAACGCACTTATGTTTCTGCAAAGCAAGCACTATAAAAACGATGAAAACGATAAAAAGCGTAATGAACTGGTTAAAGGAATGTCTGCAGCTGCATAGATGAATATTCTATTTAGTTTCTTGATCAACCGTGTGTGTTAATTTCAAATTGTATAAGGTTCAGCCGCGTAAAAGGCTGTATTATGTGTGGACCCGGAGTTTGGCCCAACACTCCTTCCTTATTAACTGACTAGACTCACGAAAGTTGGGACGAGATTTGAATTATAGCTGGGCGTTTGTGTTTCGAGGTCATTCCGCGCCTGAGGCCGCATTATGTGATGACCCGGAATGGGTTCCAGCACTTCTTAATAAATAAATATTTGACTACGAAAGTTGGGACGAATTTTGAATTACAGCTGCAATTTCCAGCTATTTATTTTTATTTTTGAAATACATTTTAAATTTTAATGTGGTCTTGTGGTTTGGGGGTGGGGGGAAGCCGGAGTACTCGCTAATCAAACTCACATGCTTCCGGAAACGGGCATTGAGCCCGGGTCGCCTAGGTGAGAAGCGCGTATACCAACTACTGTTCTTACCGAACAGTTAGCTGCAAACTAACCCAGCGTTGTATACACTCTTTCCTCTTCGCTGACTTATCAGTGGTGTACTGCATCGTGTCCTCTGCATCTGGGTATAGATCACCGTGATAAGGGTCCTCTGCACTTTGTCCACAGCGAAATGCCGGGAATATAAAGTAGCACACGGTTTATTTATTCAGTGTGTTGTTGTCGTTGGTTTTCTTTTCATTTTGTCCCCTTTTTAGTGTGTGGAGGAGGGGAAAATAAAATGGCTTTAACTAAGCCTTAAACCAATGGGTCGTAATTGTGCGACGATTTTGAGAACGAACTACTATAAATAACAACGTTTCCGTCAGTATATTTTTTTTTATAAACCTGTATCTTTTTTATTGTAATCACAAATATCCAGTAAACACAAATATATACGGCATGTGTGTATGTATGTAAATTATCGAATTTAGTATTTCCCTTATAAGTGCACAATCAATATTTTTCTCAAATATGTCAAAATTGATTATGTTTGATGATAACTTGACAAGTAATACTAATTTTAACCTTCAAAGCATTTAGAATGTCACGTTAAACTATGTTTACTGTTTAACACATGTCAAGCCAATAAGTATAAAATGAGTGACGGTACACGAGAGTCTAATGGCACCAAAGCATGCCAATTTACACTGTGTTATCTCTGATAAGATATTATTTGACATGATTTCAAACGGCGATTTCATTTTTTCGAATAAAACGATATATTGTATTAGAACTCCAAAAAATTCGACAAAATCCGTGTTACAAATTGGTTGACAGCTGTATGAACATCTCAAACTGGTAATTTGAAGGGGTGGGGTTTAATTATGTATTTAATTATTCATTGATGTATTATTGGGGCAGGTAAAGACCACACACATTGTTCTTTGGCTTGAACGATTGGCAATAAAACGTGTTTTTATTATGCGAACTTTCTGCTTTCGAAATATAAATACAGTTGACTTTGCCAAAAAGGAAATAATAATTATAAAACCAAGCTCGACGAACGTCATAATTATTATATGTATAGGTCATTAGCATATCGTCTATGGTGATGTTAACGATAAATATACAGTTACAACTGCATTGTCTGGCAGCTTTAAACAAAAGTAGAATCATTTAAAAAAAACGCTTATTGTTTCTTGCCAACGCAACATATATTGAACTAGTTAAATGATTCTTGTGTAATTATTCTCCAGTGCTTCATTCCAGACGAATGCATGTGTGCTTTTTCAATGATAACACGCTTTTAATTGCATGATTTTATTTAGTTTTCGATATTTACTATAAGTTTATGAATATTTACAATAACTACACACATAAACACAGTTTTATCTATTCTATCAATTGCTAGACTTACACATAAATATTTTTTCTAAATGCTAATATATCGTTAAATGTCATAACCATGTATATGGTCACTAGCTCACTGGTTCAGGCTTCTGTGCAATCTTGTCTTATAAAAAATAGTTCGCTTCGGCCTTTGCTCGTTGCAATTTAATTTGTGGGTTTAATAGACCTATTATGCATGGAAGATTGGTATGCCTGGGTTTAATAGACGTATTATGCATGGAAGATTGGTATGCCTGGGTATCTTAATATTTTCTTTGCATAAAACAACTGGACTGATGTATTGCGTTACAAACATTTTTTTGTGTGTAAAGCTGTTAATTTAACACAAGTATTTTGCTAGCTATGCCTCTTAATTTTATAATCAATCAATAATCCACGCAACTAAACAGATGCATTGCAAATAACGAGCAATTCCGCGTTTAAAAGGCGAAAACCATGGTGTCTGGTAACACGTAATGTGATGTTATTGAAAAGATGTGTTTATCATAGAAAATACTTATTTTTTTAACTAACTGATAAATCATCCACCCCTCCATTAATTTTTAATCGAATAATAGCGCTTGACTGTATTCGCAATTGATGATCTAAAACAGATACATTCTTTCGTATGTATACGTTGGACAATGAACCTTGGTAAACGCATTTCTTTGATGTCTTCAGAACACTTTGTTGTGACCTACATTGTTTTCAATTGGGTTGTAAATGTTCAGGATTTGTATGTCCACTATAATGCAATTCATAGCGTAGAATGAAAACGATAAACGAAATTAAATTAACTAACAAAACCCTTTTACGTACGCTACCTGCTAAGTGATCGTCTGCTTCAAATATATTACATGTGCATTATATGATACGTGATAGGTTTCAAAGGAAAGAATTTTATTTTGTCTAAACGTGTTCTTTTCTTTGCATCATACGTCTTCACATCTTCAGTAAATAATCTAAAACGACAACCTCATACAACATTTTGATAAATGCATTCGTGAAGAATAAAGCACTGTGGGGATTGCCTCACTTGCTTGAAATAGAACAATAGAGGATGGTTAGAAGAATTTCTTTCCTGATAATTTTGCTGGCGTTTTATTATTCCGGTATTTATTGCACTTTGTATATTTGCAGGTGCGAGCAATAAAGTCGGATCAATTATGTTCGAAATATAAATTCTGTGAATAACACTCAGTCATTACGTTGTGAAAGTAAACTCAACTTGAACGAGAATAATTGTAGTTGTTGTGCTGAATACAATAAACGTTGTTTAAACGTCATTCATCACGAAAATATACGTCATTGTGATGATTAGAAGATGACTAATAAATATTATAATAATGACAGTGCTAATACGATAATACGATAAAATTATGCGGCAGCACCCTAAATGATTTTTTTCAGCGACATTATGTGAACAATACCTGTCATATTCATAACTCAAGTCTTCTTACCAAAAATAACGCTCAGTTCACAGGGCCCCAATCATCATGACGACGTGTAAATCAAAATAATTTGCTGTTAAGTATGTAACGCGTAATCTGTTTGTTACGAAAATGTATTCTACAAACTACAAAACGTGACATGCTCCAGATACCACTAGACCGGCCTTGTGGGTAAACTGTGTTGCAACGACCGAAATATATGAATACAGGAATAATCATATACACTATAAGAAGAAACTTTAAATTAGGTGGGAACTGGCTGTAATATTAATGTTAATATTGTGATACAGGTTTTGAGACAATAATCGAATTGTTTAAGTTTGAAGCTTTAACAAAACCAGAGACGTAGATAACATAGATCATGTTATCAACGTCCATGACAAAACTTTGATTCTACACAAAAAATATAATAATCTGATGGACATATTTTATATCAACACGTTATATACGTCATTTTAATGAGCTTAACATGGTGTGAGCATAGCGACCGGGAGGTCAAGTGTTTGATACCCACTGTGTGAGCGTTATTCAGATCCCCAACTCAAAGACAATAAGTTCTGTTTCTTCCGGTACTCAGGAAACTGACTCGATAGCGTTTCAATACGCCTAAGGCTTTCGATGCAATTGAGCTAAATTAAATAGGTTTAAACTAAACGTATATAGAAAGTCAGTCGTTATGATTTATAATTCTTTGCGTCAGTATGCTTTGTGTCTAGTGTTTTTGAGTGTGCCACTCTTGTTGACCACATCCAATAAGAAGGTTGGTCCCCTTCCGGTGTAGCTTAACTTCCAATAGATGTTAGATCGCACGTCCATAAGAAAAAACAATTTCTCCCGGTTAAAGTTTAAACACGCAATAAAAAGCAATAGTTGAAGTACATGTACGTATGCTCGAAAAAGATATTCTGTTGGCAAGTCTATAACCTTCGCCTTGAACTATGTCCGATTTGTTAAGTTTTCTTTGGAGAAAGAATTTCACTCGCCTTTCTTTTGTTTGTGTCCCTGTATGTTTTTACATTTCTGGTTTCGGACTGTTTAGTCTTTTTGCCTCCTCCAATTTTAGGTTTCCCGGCCAGTTGGCCGTTCGATTGTCTAAGAATCTTATGCCTACCTTCCATGTGCATGATACCTACTTTTCGACCTGCGGTCTTCATTTCCTTGGTCATTTCAGTGTTTTTCCTGTTCCTGTTTCGCACGGAATACCTTTTGTTTGCTACAGCAATGGCTAGTGCACGCTGGTCTGTGGTACGTGTATCTCTATTTTAGTGCAATGATTCAATATTTCCAGTGTCTATTTTCTTTTGGTCAGTATTGCGTTTGTATGTGTGTTTGCCGCTGGTATTTCTAGCACAACGTATAGTTGATTTTTTTCAGGTGTTGAATGGTTATCATGATGCTTACATATTTCATACATCTATATATATATATATCAACAATGGCATGTAAACAGCAGGATTGTCTTGTCGATATATTGTGTTTATTTGTGTAATTTATATGAGAATTGTAAGACAATATAGTCCACATTGATCAATAGTGTCGCTGTATTGTGCGTTGGAATGATCTATACAGTTTGCGAAGAGAAAACAGTTTGGAAAGCGAAATATGAAAGAACATCCGAGCTAAAGAAAGAACAAGTCAATTCATAAATGAGCCAACCTGGTAAAGGACGAAAACAAATACCAGAACTCAAAGTCAGCGAGCTATTATCTAAGTGCGTCAATCTCACAAGTTTAACAGAACTATAATGTAATCTGTTCTTTTTAAACACTTGTTGATTAATTTGTCATATTCGACTTGATCAACCCAGTTTGATAATTGCTATGTTTGGGATTAAATGCACAAGACATGAAAGATCGCGTGATTGGTGGAAAGTCCTGAAATCTTTTCTAACAGTCAACGTTAGTAAAACAGTACCCCCACTCGTCAACTGCGTTGGCGAACTGGTTTTTGACGAACTTCAAAAAGATGAAGTACTTAATGATTTCTTTGCTCAACAGACATATATAGATGAGTCTGATCACGTTCTACCGGAGTTAGCCTCCTTTGCAAATCAACAGTCACTTTCGTCTATAGTAATAACCGCTTGGGAAGTAAAGGCCGTTCTTATGAACCATGACGGTATAAATAACAAATTACTACTAGAGAGATCTAATGAACTAAGTCAACCACTCTGTGATCTTTTTAATATGTATTCCTCGTCGTCAACAGTACCATATGATTGGAAAACGTCAAAGGTTTGCGCAATATTCAAAGAGGGGATGTTTCTATTCCCTCGAATTATCGTCCAATTTCACTCCTTAATACAATGGAAAAAGTACTAGAGAGGATTATCTATAAACATGTATTTAACTTCTTTCGAGATTCTAATTTCTTTACAAAATTTCAATCTGGATTTATTCCAGGTGACTCGACTGTCAACCAACTTACATATCTTTACAATACGTTTTGTAAAACACTAGATGATGGATAATTAGTGGTGTCCTTCGACATAAGTAAAGCCTTTGACAAAGTCTGGCATCGTGGCCTTTTATTGAAACTGAAACATGCCGGTATCAAAGATAACCTTCTGAACTGGTTTTCTAACTATCTCTACCAAAGGTACCAAAAGTGGTTCCCGGGGTCTCATCTTCCCAAGCGGAAATAAAGGCTGGAGTTCCACTGGGCTCCATTCTTGGTCCCATATTATTCCTTGTATATATTAACGACATTGAAAATGACACTGAAGCTCATATCATCTTATTTGCAGACGATACTAGCTTATTCGTAGTTGTTGACACTCCCAATTCTGCAGCAGCCGTCTTAGAAAGCGATATAGACGAAATTTCAAGATGGGCCAATACATGGTTAGTAAAATTTAATTTACTGAAGTCGGTATCACTTGTTATATCTCGTAAATGGGACAAACCCCATCATTTGCCTATCCATATGTATCATATTCCAATTCTGTCAGTGAAAAGTCACACACATTAAGGCGTTATTCTGTCAACGATGGAAGCTGGCATAAACAAATTGAGTATATTAAATTAAAGGCCTGGTCACGCGTCAACATTTTAAAAAAGCTCCGTTTTTGCCTTGATCGAAGATCTCTTGAAAGAAGTAACTTCACGTTTATTCGACCATTTCTTGAATAAACCGATGTTGTATGGGATAATTGTACGATGCATGAAACAATTTAGTTAGATCAAATTCAAACTGAAGCTGCTCGCATTGTTACCGGCTGAACAAGACTTGTGTCCTGAAGGTTTCTTTTTAACGAAGTTTGTTGGGAAACTCTTGACACAAGAAGGTCCAAACACAAACTCATTCTTTTTTTCAAAATGGTCAAAGGTCTAAGTCCAGAATATCTGTCCTCACTGTCCCCACAATCAGTTGGTGAGCGATCTACAAGATCGTTACGAAATTCATCCAACTTAGATGGTGCTCGGTCTAGGACTTCTATGTACCAAAATTCCTTCTTGCCCTCAACAATTGCTGATTGGAATTCACTTCCAGACAAAGCAAAGCTTGTTGATAACATTTTTGATTTTAAAATGGCTCTCGATCTTAATAAACCTCGCAGTATTCCATTGTTTTATTATGGTAAGCGAAGACAACAAGTGCTGCACACACGTCTAAGAACTAACTGTAGTTCTCTGAATAAACATGTATATGATATAATTTCATCGCCACTTTGTCAATGCGGAAAAAAGAAGACACTACTCAATTTTTACTGGTCTGGTCTGTTACATGCAACTTTCAGATTAACTTCAGTGAGCACTATAGAACAATACACGGATTTATAATTGCGCACATTATTGTATGGAGATGACATCTTTCCCTTAAAGATAATTTTGCTGTGTTTGCTGCAGTCCATAGTTTCATCGAAGGCTCAGGAAGGTTCAGAATCGTAAAACTATCGGTTCTCTATGTGTTAACTTTGTTTTTCTTATAAATAATTTCTTTGATTGTACTTTTTTCTTAAAAACACTGTTTTAACTTAAAAAAACAATTTTGATTCCAATGATACTCACATACTTGTTTAACCTCGAATAATTATTCATTATTTGTGTTTTGAATGCAAATTACCGTCACTATGTTTGTTAATATATTACTGAGGAAAGGAACCCTACTAGCTTTGCTACCGTTCCAATCCTATAAACTTAAGATGGTTGTAACATATCTTGTAAACACATTATAGAATATAAAGGTTTAAACCAAAGATCGCAATAATTGATTACACTTGAGAACATTGAAATTTATTTCATAATTGTTTACAACGACCCTGTCCATCAGAGCATTCATATACGTCGTTTTTAGTGTGGGCGTTAGCTCACGCTAAAGAAGAGAGGCAGTTTTGAAATTCACTATGCCTTAACTACGCTAGGGACGACAACCTCAGCTAGTAAAGATAACCACTGCCTGTTTACACTGTAGCAGACAGCATGTATAAGGTTTAAGAGCTTGTTCAACGATATTTGCCAGTCTAGTGTTTATAATAGCTTGTGCGACGACATTTACCAGTTTATCATTGAAATCTGTACATATTGGCTGCTTTCAGGGAAAACGGGCTTTATGCTGCATAAAAAGTCTGTCATGTTGAAAACATTGTTGCTCAGTTATTTAAAGAAAATGAAAACAGTATTAGATTCACATAACACAACATGTACATGATTATAGGCTTTTTTTTTTTTTTAGCAAGGAAACAACATTCTAAAGATGGTTGCCAGTGCAGCAACCAATTGTGGAAAAAAAAACATATTGTTGTTATTTTGTCTAAGTTATCTCTATAACATAAATATGAGGATAAACAGTGCACACACATCTCGACCTGTGCTTTAAGACACACTCTTTATAAATTTGAATGGGTTGTGTTCATTTCAAACTTGCGATATAAAAAGCTATAACATAATTTTGAAAACTGAGTTTCGTCTAAGATTATGCAATAGCGAACAACTTCAGTGCCTTCAGCGCTTTGATT
>VMBQ01001836.1:0-30855 GCA_007657795.1 Dreissena rostriformis | reverse complement strand
AAAAAAAAAAAAAAAAAAAAACAGCAGCATTTTTTTTTTATAAAAGTATGTATGAAAGTAAAGACATAATTGTTCTTAAAGCATTGGAATGCCAATCTTCGAAATGCATTTGATTAGTATTTTGTCTATTTCAAATTTAGAAACATTTATAGGCCATTTACACGTGATTTAACCGAGTTCTGTTCTGAATTAATTTTATTATCTACACACGCGTCATTAATGGTCGATTTTTGAAAAGGAAATACAACGTTGATACTTACGATATGTTTGATATGGTACATGGGTGCTAACTTTTTATTTTGATTTGAAAGCAGATGTTGCTCTATATGTTTGTACCATGCATCATCAATCCAATGCAATTGTATTGTTTTAACATGCCTCCAGTCCATATACACAAGGCAAACACTACAATGTACGTATTATGTGTTCAAATAAACAAACAAACATTCAAATATTCACAAATTATTTGAATTGACAATTTGAATAAAAAGCAAATACGTTTTTTAGTTGTTCGCAAGAACAACTAATGTACAGAGCTAGTTTTGCAAGTCGGTCTGCTGTTTACTACGGCAAGAACGATAACCACTGCATCTACCTGTACACACTGATTAGCCTGTTAAAAGCACTGGTACACTGCAAACAGTGAGTGTGTGTATGTAATCAATAGTAGTTAACAGCTTGTGCGACGACATTGGCCAGTTTGTCATTGAAATCTGTAAATATTGGCTGCGTTCAGGGAAAATGGGGCTTAATGTATGTCAAATAAGTGGTGTCCTGTGCACACTGATTAGCCTGTGCAGTGCGCACAAGCTATTTAAGGACGACACTTTCTGATTTTATGGTGTTTTTCGTTTAAAGAGAGTCTCTGGTACTGGGATTACAATTAATGCAAATGCAGTAAGCCCTTTTTTTCCCAGAATGAAGCTTAAATTATCTTTTCTATTAATGATTTCAAAAAAAGTGATAATAACTTCAAAGTAACCTCGCTGACAAGGCAAAAAAACAAAATCATTTTTTGAATCAAATAAACAACCAATGAGTTAAAAAATTACCTTGTGGCATTTTTTAGTAAACATCTAAAAGGGACCTTTTCACAGTTTGTCATTAAATGCTTAATATTGATAAATGTAAACATTGGATCTTAAAAGCTCCATAAAAAAAAAACAAGAATAAAATTCAAGAAACAAAAAAAAGTTACCCTCAACTGTGCTTGAATCACTGACCCCTGGAATAAAAGTCTATCGTTTAGACCAGTCGGCCATCCGTGCTCATTCAATGAGATATGTGTTTTATACTATATAAGCAATTCTCGTAGTATGAAAAAATATAACGACAACGACAGAACTATCCATATTATTAAATCGTTTAATTTTGTCAATTTACCAAAACGTGAAAAGGTCTTTTAAGGTCTTCCGACTTGCAAATTGAATGAGTTCAATGCACTGTCACATCTTACATTATGTATAACATACAGGTTTAGTGGTTGCCTGTTAGCCTGGGGCCAGTAGGTGTAAACATGGGAAACTCAATTTCAAATGTTCGTGACAGTTGGGCTTAAAAGCAGGGCAACTAAGCTTGAAACAACTCAATCCTATTAAACATACACTATAAATTGGCTGTGGATCAATTAGGCCTAGGAAATTATTCAATTCCGGCTCACAACAAGACATGATGCATTAAAAGTCTGTCATGTCGGCAAAATTGTTGCTCAATAATTTAAAGAAAATAAATAGTATTAGATACAAAAAACACAACATGTACACGATTCTAGGCTTGTTATTCTTTAGCAAGACAACCACAATTCTAAAGATGGTTGCCAGTGCATCAACCAATTGCTAAAAAAGAGACATGTTGTTGTTATTTTGTCTAAGTTATCTCTATAACATAAATATGAGGATAATCGGTGCACCAACATCTCGACCTGTGCTTTAAGAAACACTCTTTATAAATTTGAATGGGTTGTTTTCATTTCAAACTTGCGATATAAACAGCTATAACATAATTTTGAAAACTGAGTTACGTCTAAGATTATGCAATAGCGAATAACTGCAGTGCCTTCAGCGCTTTGATTTTTCAAAGTTCACACTTCTCAATAAAATAATAGTGTAGTTAAATTGATAGAACGGCAAACCCTTTTGAAAGGTGTTATGCGGCAGAAAAAAAAAACGCGTCAATTCCAATTAATAAAAGCCTCTTCAATATATTTGAAAATATAATTATAATTTCGAGTCTGTCTGAATGTCAAATATATTGAGGCGTGTTATTAGCATGAGCTGTTGGGCAAATATGTTTTATGCAATCTTATAAATAGAATTTCATTCGTTATTGGAACAAGGTTTAATGGAGGACAGAATATAATGCGGAAATCATGAAAAGTGATCTTGGTCCAATAAAAATATTGGAAATATAATGTACTTATTATAATTCGGCCACTAATGTCAATTGCTTTTAATTCAAAATGCAGAGAAATAAGAAATGTCGTGACACGTTATTAAATTAATATATACAATTACGTTAATAAACCTTCACCTTAGCGGGCTAATAATTTGAAAGTTATATTTTCAATTATTCTTTACTTATTCAGCAAATGTAAATAGACATTGGAATATTATATTTGATTTATGGCTGCAATTTTGATTTGAGTAACAAATTTTATCTTTCTGAAAAACAAATACTTTAACAAATAGATGAAATATGTTGGTTCCTTTGGAAAAAACTTGTACGTTTTGTTCACTTTGTCGCGACGATTTTGAGAACGAAATTCAATTTACGACAAAGTTTCATTCTTAGAATAAAGTTTGTTTGTATGTACTTAAATAATCACTTAGTTTCCTATTAACATGAATTCTTGTTTTAGGCAAATAATATTGGATTTAAAACAAACATACATATTTAAATAATTACGACATCATTTATACATCATTTATGCATCGAAGATTTCGCTTTATTTATCTTTCTCACATTTCTTACATTTACTTTTTGTGTCATGATTAATGATAAAGCTGCGTTTAAGGATAATGAATCTTGCAATTTTTGTTTTCAATTTTTAAAACAAAATAAAGAGCTAGGTAAACGCATTAATTTTATTTAACGCACCTGTCAAGACAATTAGTATAATATTGACAGCGGACAGACCAGTTTAAATGCGTCGACTGGAACCAAAGCATGCACATTTACAATATGAAATCCGCTTACCCCTTAGCCATAAGTTGTCATTGAATTTGACAACAATTTTAATTGCATCGAATAAAACGATGTGTTAGAACTCCCATAAATTTACAAAAGTATTGTACAAATTGGTTGACAGCTCAATTGCTAATATAAAGGGGTGGGACTTAATTATGTTCACCAATAACACATTGACGTATCATTGGTGCAAGCAAAGACCTCACAAATATCAGATTGGTTTGGATGATTGTCTTGATGTGTGCTTTCGACTTCGTCCGAATTGATTTATTTTAATTTCTAAAATGAAATAATAGTACACGCTTTATTGATTATTATGACAAGCAACGACAAAGTTCAATTTCACCATCACTGATCGCTGCCACGTCTACTTGCTTAATCAAATGTGTCCGTCTATCTTTCAAATGGACCTTTTATAATCTTATTAGTTGAAGGCTGTTATGCTCGTGTACCTTTATATTATCTTTGCAGATGCCAGCTCGGCTGATTTATTGCATTTACCAAATTTTTGGAGGTTACGCCGAATTTTACTATTTAGCTTGTTATCGTCGTGCTTATATAATCCCCCAATAATGCACGTATTAGACAGGTGCATTGCAAATAAGAAGCAATTACGAACATAGAAAGGCAAGTGATTTGGTGTCTGGTAACACCTAATGATGTAATTTAAAAGGTTTTGTGTTGTTTTGTTAGTGCCCTAGACTCTTAATATTTTCCAACACGCTGGTAGATGTTGCGCCACATACTGAAATTGTCAATTGAAAAATAGTGCATGACTGTAATTTCTATTGATGATCTAAAACAGAAACATGCATTTTTCTTAGATAATTGAGGAATGTATCCTCACACCCGATTTTTTCAATTGTAATTGACAGTCCATTGCGACCGGATTTGTTATCAATTTTACAGTAAATGAAAAGGATGTATAACACAGACTGGTTGGATCCGATTAAAATGCATCTTGCATGAACATGCATTTTCACCATTATGCATGAAAGCAATATCGGAATAAAACAATAAATTCGTAAAGGAACAAGGCAAACACATTATGTATCAGTTAGGCCATTATTATAATGATTTATTTCTTTGATATTCGTCCACTTGAGCCTAGGTATTTAGTTCTCTTAGCCGAAAAAAAAATATTTTTTTATAAAAGCTGAACTCTTAAAGGAAATGGCACCAACATACTCTAATTATTTATATTATGTTTGATAACAGAAAGATTTTACTTTTATTCTTTTCTTTCACTATATTATATTAAATTTGAAGAGATATTGATCGCCACTACCTGTATTGGTGTAATTAAAACAGTTTCCTAACATAGTATCGCTCTATGGTCCAATATTGCCATGAAAATCTTCAACATTAAAAAGATTTTGGAGCCTTTCTTCTTGTCAAATGTGTTTGAAATGGTGAAAGCGGTAATATCGAATTAGCCATACACATTCAAGACTCAAGACTTCTTTGTATAGTACTAATTTTAAAACCCATTCTCTTTTCGTTTTAATATGTTTCCGATACTTGCGACACTGGTACCTTAAATATATGTGTAGTATTTGTATTCGTCTTGTCACGCATTGGCATACATGTTTTCAATTCTGTTTTCATAGGTTCATTTGATTAAAATCGATTTAGCTGGGTGTTTGTTTTATGAATAATTCTGGCGCAAGTTGTGAGATTTGGCTCAAACTTTGTTTAAACCACCATTACTTTTCATTTACCATTTCAAGGCTGTGATCCCAGTTGTTATAATTTGTGTAAAGTTAGTGTTCTGTTAAAGTAGTGGATAATTAAAAGGATGTATATCCTGATAGAGGTTCTGAAGTTTCCTCTTTTGCTATATGAGTATTTGATGTTTAGAATAAATTACTGCTAGCTGATAAGTTTTTTCAGAAACGTTTACTACAAAGGTACTGTTAGTGGTCGATCAATGAAAACTGAATACCATATTGATCCAAAAGTAATGTTTAATATGGACCATGATCGTTATCTTTTTTAAATATTAAGGTCATGTTGCTCTTTATACTGGAACAATATATAATATAAGTAAATTGTATCAATAGGCATCCATTTCATATACATAAAATGAACTATACAAATCTACATATTTTCCCTCAATTAGTGCACAAAAATAATCACATATTAACAAGCGATTTGATCTTAATTATAAATAAGGAAATTCAATAGACTGAAATTATGTATGAGCTCATACTTCTCCAATAAATAATACTGCAATTAAATTAAACCTTACGGTGAGACCTTTTAGACAGTGTACTGCGGCAGAAAATTGCGTCGATTCTCATTCATAAAAGCCTGAACATTTAAAAATATAATTATAATTTCGAGTCTGACTCTGAATCTGATTGCCAAATCCAGCGAAACGCTATATTTAAATGACGTGTTCACCAAATACTTTAATGTAATCTGATTAATAAAAGTTCATTTTAATAAAAATATTTGTGAACAAAACGTTTAATGGATGACAAAGTGTAAGTATAATGTGCGACAATCTTCAAAGGTGATCTTTGAGCAATGATAATGTTGGAAAATAAGTCGGAAATTATGTATGGCGTGGGTGTAATTGAATGAGAAAAAATGAGCTTCGCTTAAATCTATATATTATTTGAGTTTGTATTGAAAGAGAATGCTCGCTTATAAAATGCCATATATTGCAAGCATAAAGCATGTAAGCATAAATAATGACTCTAAGAAATGAGTGTAAGTTGTCGCGTTAACAAAACAAAATAAATAAAAAACTGAATTAATTAAAAGGACAACAAATATAACTTAACTAAAGTGTGAGTGTCTATCAGGTAAGGCCATTGAAGTTCCAGTTACCATCCATTGAAATAAGAAGTGACTGGATATGTTACTGACAAACGTGTTATGACGATAGCTAGCTGATATATGTTGAATTAAAAAAAGGAATTTAAAACAAAACTATAAAACAATTATGTCCTTTCTGATAATTTGCAAGCTTTTACAAGCATTCGTGTAGTCTGATCAGAACAGGAATTACCCTTTAGAGCGGACAGCGTAGCTACAGACCAGCAAGTGTAATCGAATGGCATAAGAGCCATTTTCATATGACGCGGCCATATTCGTTAGGGCGATTGGAAACAACCCGCTTCTTGTAGTGTGTTTTGAGGTGTGGTTTTTGGATACACATAATCAATATGAACATTTCAGTTCTCAAATGATTAATACTCTTCATCTACGGTTTTGACAATGATAAAGATCATCTTATTTAGCATTTATGGTTATTACACGGCTATGGCACATGCGTTATGAGCCCGTATTAGCACACTTTCGACAGCATCGTTAAATTACAGTGTCATGGATGCTTTCACTTGTTTTCGGACTTTGCAGTACTGCAATCACCTTGAACAACACAATTATTTTTCGTCGACGTGTCTGCTTGCATTTCATTTGTCCGCCTGTCGGTAAGTGGTGTCTCCTACTTTATATTATTTTGCGGATTGAGATGGATGTGGACCTTTATATTGTCCTTGAAGATGACAGCTGAACAAGCTTATCTATTGCTTTAACCAACGTTTCGGGATTAAAGGGACCTTTTCACAGATTTTGGCATGTATTTAAGTTTGTCATGAAATGCTTTTAATTGATAAATGTAAACATGTGAACTAAATAGCTCCATTGAAAAAAAAAAACAAGAATAAAATTAATGAAAGAAAACAGTAATCCTCAACTGGGCTCGAACCACTGACCCTTGGAGTAAAAGTCTAGCGCTTAAACCACTCGAGAATCCGTGCTCATAGAGAGGCTGGTGTATGTTATACTAAAACATACAAAACAATCATCATAATGTCCCAAAATATTACGATTAACAACATAAATTTCCGAATTATTAAATCGTTTCGCGTTTGTAACGCTTAATAATTTTAAGGTTTTCAAATCGTCAAAAGATGCACATAATGGATATTTTAGAGCATAGTAAATGTTCAGTATTACTGTTTACTCGCAAGTATCATAACTACATTGAAAATTTAAACATTTAAAACATCTCTTTTTAATTTTGTCAATTTACCAAAACGTGAAAAGGTCCCTTAAAATCCGTGGTTTCTCTTTAGAACAAATCAACAAATACTAGTCGGATCTGATTTAAATTGATCTAATGTTTATCCTGTCAACTTTTAAACATGACTGAAGTTTCACAAAATCACAATCTGTTCGGGAAAAGAAAAAGATTTGGCATGTCGTTAAACCGGTTTAAACCTCAAGGGTTTGCATTTCCTGTTTCAATGAGGTGATCCCAGCATTTATCATTATGTAATGTGTAATGTTGTATTGAATGCAACGTCTTGTATTGTATAGACGATTGTTTGTTAAACATAACTAACAGACTACTGGACAAGATTTACCTCCTGATTTTGATTCTGGAGTTCCATTATTCCTATTCATAAAAGTCGTACAGTTCACATACGAGTTCATACTTGTTTGTGACATGCGTTTTTTAAGACCAGTTCTCTTATCTTAAACTATAATCTTATAATAACATAAAAATATGTATTTCAATATCTGTATTTGTCATCAGTGGTGATTATCAAATATAATAATTGAGATAAGGCTGATACGATAATAAGATACAATTATGCGAAATACGTCAAACGTATTGAACGGCGTAAAATTTCGTGAACAACACCTGGCTATTATTATTCAGTACAATATGGCGTAGTTTAAGAGGTTCCAATTATTATGACGATGCGTATTTTAAAATAATTTGTATCTTTTCTGTACGGAAAACTATTTTAATATTTTCTTCAAAATGCGATAAACTGTAGATACCGCAAGCCAGGTATTACCCAACGACTCAATGTCTCAATAAAACTTCTGAATGAATCATCTAATAAATAATGAAAATATTCGACATGCGAGCGACGTAATTAGACGCGATCATGTGAATGCGTGCAGATCACTATATTTTTTTTTTAAATTATAATTTGGCTTTAAAGAAAGACATTATGTTAACCAAAGATTCCATAAATTATTGATATGAACAACAGAACTGATGAGCGAAATATATAAAAGACATGGTAATTATTAACAATCTTACATATATAAAAAAAAGTTATATACAAGCACGTCAGTTCTTTTGTCTTCCCATTTGATGCAATTCGCACGTTCCCGTGAATGGTCATGTTGTGTCTGCCTCGAATCTTTATTTTTGATCTGTTTTCTTTGCTTCTGAAGCATGTGAGTGTCCCCTTTTCCAACATTGATTGTGTTTCAAAGGCAACCTTTGATACGTGTATCTCTATTTTGTTTTAATATTCTTTTTTCCCAGTACAATTGTTCTTAAGTTTCAGTCTTGATCTTGTCTGAGTTTTTGTCTCTGGATGTTCGAGTTTTTTTTCCTCTAGTGTTCATGGTGCGTGCTCTCGACCGTATCTGCTTCGTAATTTTCGATGGAATTACACTATTAATGTATTATGTTACATCATTCGCAACCAGTTTAATGTGATGACATATGCAAATGTCGCAAATTTGTAATATAACCCATAGTATAACTTCAATACAAAAAAGAATTTTGTATTGTTATCGCGATCACATTTCTACATTGTCGAGACACAGGTCATTTTAAATGGCGGTTTGCATTTTTTTTTTATATATATAAATTAGGTTTTCAATTGATTTTACCAAAAAATGCAGAAATATATTGATATGTATGTTGTTACTGTCTGAACGTCTAAATATAAACGATGTTAGAAATTTATGGCATTAATTACTTTTCTTTTTATTTTTTAACGTCCTTATAAACTGTACAAATAAGAAATAACCTTCAGAATGAATTATAACACACGCTTAGCAATGCCACTGTCATTATTACAAATGCAAAATAAATATACGATTACGTAAAATATATGCATACAATCCATTAATATATGTAAATAAAGTTCTCGTGTGATAGATTATCTCATAATGACCTATGCAGAAACCGTTTTTGGGGAGCAACACGATATCCTTGATGCGTTGGTAATGGATGCCACAACAAGACACAATTGCAATGTTGAGAGCTGCGCCACAATGTCGCCCAACCATTTCAATATTTTAATATCTTATATTCAAATAGACACGTGAGGTTATATCTCGGATGAGTTAAGGGTATACCATACCATGATTAGAGACAAATTTTTTATAAAACTTCATTAACTTTAAAGTATTCCAATTTGACACAGGTATATTTCTTGACCCTTTGTTGAGGTCAACAGACATAAGTGGGTATAAGAAACAAAAGTTAATGTTCCAACGTATCACGTTTTCAACCTGCTCTTTAACAACTGTCCGAATGTATGAATGCTTGAGGTGTTCTTGCACGTTCTTTTGGGTAAAACATATCGTATACAGTTTCTTAAAAATGTTTTCCACTTAACAATACATGCAAATTAGTATGAATATAATTATAACTAGTTCAAAACATGTTGATGTTACCAGCTAACGCAATTAAGACACGGCATGCGAACATGGGTCTCGAGCTATATACGGCCAGCGTATCGCATTGGTCTGGGTTTCGCTGGTCGCATGTGGTATACGACCCATTTTTGCACTGCGCCGCTTATTTTTCTTTTCGTGACGGAAATATATCTAATTGTCGTTCAAATCTAGTTCAACAAAATAATCAAAAATACAATTAACAGTCCTCGAAACTAAGATACGGTTCGACTAATTGTCATTTCTTCATATAACAATACAATACAATACGAGTTTTATCCTGTGGAGGCAACGATTGGAAACGTTTGAAGACCATTCAAGCGTAATTGAATTCCTTCTTTGCTTTATAAACATTATACAATATTAATGTTTGATATGTATTTTCAACATGACAAGGCTGCTTTCCATTAAGATAATTCCAAAACCTTCTGAAGAAAGCAGCATGCCAACCAATTCAGTTGTAAATCAAATTATTTACCCTAGAATAAACATGGTTTGACAAGCATAGGGGTTATCATTGTTACATGCTTAATATATAGGCCTACGTTCGAGGCTAGAAACCACCACGAGACGAAGTAGTGCAACAATCAGTTATTTCTTCTCATTGCTAACATAAATACCACCAAACTGACAGCAACACATACAATTTAAATTATATTTAAAAAAAACTTTTGCATCATGAATTGCGCCTGGTGTGCTTAATATCAAACTGACATCATGTGACCCCGACAACATGACTTCCTGTTTGCGCATTTGTATTATTTTCCTTAAACAGTACATAGTAACGATCTAGTAATATGTAATGCTTGGAGCTAATAACCAGTATGCATGTAAATTGCATTCTGGAATATTGCATACTGAATATTAAACCTGTATTCAATTTATATTATATAACAGTATATTTCTCAGTACTTATCAATTATTGTTCAATACACAATATGACGGTGTATATTAATTACGTTTTGGAATGAATGTTAAATCACATGTTGCACATATTAGGTAATTATGCACGTTTTTCAATACATTTTAACAAAAATACAGATTAGAATAGATTCATTGTTGTTAATTTTGAAAAGACAGATTTATGTGTGTGTAGATAAACGATGAAAAACGTAATTCATCAATTACTGTGATATCCGATCTTATAAAATACGTTACCTTCTTATACAATATTCAAGGTAGAATAACCTTCAGAACTAAACACGCACATTTGTAAACGGACTGTACAAATAATGCTGATCCTATCAATGCATGCAAAAGACGTATATTATTACATAAAATATACAACACATTAATTTATGAAAATGAAGTGCTCTTGTTAAAGACTCGCTCATAATTTGTTTGCCCTATACAAACAATGTTAGAAGGAAGGATTAAAATACCATTGATGTGTAAACGGATGTCACAACAAGATACCAATGCAATGTTGGGAGCTGCGTCACATTGTCATCCTACTATTACAATATTGTAATATATGATATATGAAACAGGCATGCAATGTATTGTTTCGGATAGAACAAGGGTATACCATACAGAGATAAGAAAGCGATTATATCAAAATTCCTTTAGTACGAAAAGGTCAACAAACATGGGCAGGTAACTTTACGATATTTCTTGTTTTCACCTGTTCACGTTTGCCACTACTCACTAGCAATGTTGTAACCGTCCAAATGTAGGAATGATTGCGGTTACTTGAACCTTCTATTGGGTGAAAACCATGGTAAACAGTATATGTCGATACACGGATGTTATCTTTGAATAAGCAATCAATCAAAACTCAATATTATGCATGCTAGGTCGACTATATGTAACTATCTTGGTCATTACTCTGTTATGGTTAGACGGTCGTCAAAATTCATTGAGTGCGTATCATTATCATATGAAGCATAATCGGTGTGTATGACACCGGAAATGCAAATAATTTATTCAGTTTTACACGCAAATGAATTGTAGCAATAAGAGAAACCAAAATTATAATGTCAACGACAAAACAAGAATGCTGTCTTGGATTTTTTTTTCAAAATTTTCAATCAACATTATCTGGTTTGTCGTTTGCATATTACCAATGTATTCTGGTTATATACATTGATATACAAGTGAACAGTTAAATAATAAATAGGATACTGTCGTCAAAGCAAAATAGTTAATACTAAATATTACTTCACTGGATTAATGCCATGATGTTGTTTTATTACATATCAATAATGTTCAAGTGCATCAACGTGTGTCTATGCCATATGTTTGTTAAATTATATGATCTGTTGATCATATGTTAATCAAATATATCAAATATATTAACATCAAAGTATTAAAACAGTGTCAATATAATCAGGAACTAATGTCCCTGAAAGTATGGTAATCATGATGCTAATATGTTTCATACAGCTGTTTATGACAACAATTGCATGTACAAAGCAGGACTGTCTTGTCAGCATATCGTGTTCCTTTTTTGTAATTTATCTGGGTTTTGCCAATATAGTCAATAGTAATTATGTTGGAATGATCTATATAGTTTGCGAAGCAATGAAACAACATCGAAGCTAGAGAAAGAACAAGTCAATTCATAAACAAGCGAATCTTGTTAAAGGACGAAATCAAATACCATAACTCGGAGTCAGCGAGCTATTATCTAAATGCTTCAATCTCAAAAGCAAACAAGATATATATTGCAATCGGTTCGTTTTGAAAACTTGTTGATTTATTTGTCATTTTGACGTTATCAACCAATTTTGATAATTTAGGCGTGTTATTTGCATGAGCTGTTGGACAAATATGTGTATGCAATCTTAATAAAAAAAATGCATGTGTAAGGGAAAACCTGTTGAAGGACAGAATATACTGCGGACAATCTTCAAAGGAGATCTTGATCCAAAAAAACTTTTTGGCGATATAATATGCTTTTCATAATTCAGCCACTTATGTCTATTGCTTTTCATTCATAATGCATAGAAATTAGAAATGCTACGACACGTGATTATTAAATTCGTACAAATACGTTAAAAAACTATCATCTTCGCGAGCTTATAAAGGCTGAATTTGACAGTTATATTTTCATCTATTTATTTATTACTTATTAAGCCAATTTAAATGGATATTGGACTATAATATTTGATTTATGGCTGCAATTTTGAGTTGAATAACAAATGATTTCTTTCTTCAAAACAAATACAATAACAAAACGATAAAACATGTGGGTTCATTTATGAAAACTTGCACGTTTTTGTTCACTATGTTGAGACGATTTTGAGAACGAAGTACAATTTACGACAAAGTTTCATTCTAACAATAAAGTGTTTGTATCACTTTACTTAATCATTTAGTTTCCGATCAACATGAATTCTTATTAAGTCAAATAAAATTTGTTTTAAAAACAATCATACATATTTTAATATTAACTACATCATTTCAACATCATTTATGCATCGAATATTTAGAATTTTGTATCTTCCTCACATTTTAAACATTTACGTTTTGTGTCTTGATTAATGATAAAGCTGCGTTAAAGGATTATGTGCCCCTTATTTTGTTTCAAATTTAAAACAAAATTAAGAGCTAGGAAAACGCATCTATTTTGTTTAACGCACCTCTCAAGACAATTGTAATAAAATTGACAGCGGACAGACCAGTTTAAATGCGTCAACGTGATCCAAAACCATGTGCATTTACTATATGATATCCGCTAACCTATTAGCCATTATTTGTCATTGACTTTGATATCAATTTTTATTGCATAGAATAAAACGATATATTGTGTTAGAACTCCAATAAATTCACAATCTTGTCTTGTACAAATTGGTTGACACCTCAATTGCTAATGTAAAGGCGAGGGGCTAAATTATGTATTCAATAACACATTGACGTATTATTGGAGCAATCAAAGACCACACACATATCAGCTTGGCATAGATGATTGTCGTCATGCCGGTAGTCGAAGATGTATGCTTTCGACTTCGCCAGAATCGATTTATTTTATTTACCAGATGAAAGTGTAGTAGATGAGTAATATGACCCTGAACGATAAACAGGAAATATGTTTGATTTGCATAATGTGTCTGAGTCGATGTTCCAAAACACAGCAACAACTACATTTTCTAGTAGCTTCATACCATTATAAGTTTGTTTTATAAACACAATGCAGATGGAAACCTAAAAATACACAACATATTTGTTCAACCAGTTTGATCGTTTATGGGGCGTTAAAAGCATATATTTATTATGCAGCTAAATGCAAACGCTCACGAGGCACCAGATGCTGATGACGGATGTAACTTCATGAGGAATTATTTTATGCAACTGCTCTGTAGGTTTGGTAACACTTTCAACATTGAATGATATGTAATTTTGTCTTTTCGGTGTTCAATTTGAAGGATATCAACATGTTCAATAACTGAACATGGAAACACAGTTTTATCAACTGCTAGACTACAAAAACGTTTATTCGTATACATTTATCGCCGCTACGTCTTCTTGTTGATTTAATGTGTCCGACTGTTGGTCAAATGGATATTTTACATTTTATTTGTTGAAGATTGCTATGCACGTGTACATTTTTTTTTGAATATGACAGCTGGTGTGATTTATAGCATTAAT
Organism: Dreissena rostriformis; assembly: GCA_007657795.1. Taxonomy (NCBI): domain Eukaryota; kingdom Metazoa; phylum Mollusca; class Bivalvia; order Myida; family Dreissenidae; genus Dreissena; species Dreissena rostriformis. The sequence goes on along the minus strand of VMBQ01001836.1, from coordinate 16,629 downwards.
CATTGTTTGGGGTGAATCCGTATTTTACTATTCAGCTTGTTATCCTGGTATTTCTATAATCCACCAATAATCCACGTATTAGACAGGTGCATTGCAAATTAGAAGCAATTACGCACATAGAAAGGCAAGTGATTTGGGTGTCTGGTAACACCTAACGATGTAATTGAAAAGGTTTTGTGTTGTTTTGTATGTGCCCTATACTCTAAATATTTTCCTACTCGCTGGTTAATGTTTCGCCCCATACTGAAATTTTATATTGAATAATAGCGCCTGTATCTTATCGCAATTGATGATCTAAAACAGACACTTTCATGTTTTCTTAGACAATTGAGCAATCTATCTTCATAACCGATTTTTAAATGTATTTGACAGTCCGTTGCGACCCAATTTGTTATCAATTTTACAGTTAATGATTGTGATGTATAACACAAACTGGTTGGATCCGATTAAAATGTATCTTGTTTGCACATGCATTTTCACCATTATGCATGAATGCAGTTTCTGAATAAAGCAATATATTCGGAAAGGCACAAGGCAAAAACATTATGTATCAGTTAGGCCATTATTATTATGATTTATGTCTTTGTTATTCGTCCACGTGCGGCTAGGTATTTAGTTCTCTCAGCCGAAAGAAAAACATTTTGATGACAGCTTACATCTTTACTTTTATCCTTGTCTTCCGTTATTTTATATTTAATTTAGAGAGATATTGATTGATTTCTGTGTTTGTGTTATTTAACTGTTTCTCTTAAATACTTATGGCACCTTGGTCTTATATTGCCATGACTATTTTCGACATAAAAATTGTTTTGGAGCCTTCATTTTTGTCTCGTGTGTTGGAACTAGTGACAGTGGTAATATCGAATCATCCATTCACGTTCAAGACTTAAATAATGAACAGTTACGTCAATTATAACATACATGTTCAATTATGATTTTTGGAAAGTAGCAGTTCTCAATCTTAGAACAACGAGAAAGATTGAATTCCAGGAAAAAAACACAACAAACCTCTGTTTACACTATAAATATAAGAACACGATCGAATAGGCAGTACAATTAAAGACGACATTCCGCACATAAGTGGCAGCAGAGCTGCACAGCTGAACAGAAATGTTATAAGATAATAACCCTGTTATATAAAAAAATAAAGATAAACAAAAGTGAAAATTAACGATAGATATCCAGTGGAAATCGGATGGATCTGTGTTTGAAGAACCGGTTGTGTAAATTCATGAATATTTAACGAAGAAAGTGTATCTGACATTACAATGACAATGTGCCCCACCTTCACAAAAATGCCTTGTAAACAATGTGTTTACATAACAATAATCATACAAAGTCATGTTCATATATTTGAGGACAATATGACTTTGTGTCTAAACTCAAATTGCTTTAGATTGACCGTTCCAATGTGGTGATCACAGTTTTAATCATTATTTGTATATTTGTTTTATTCTGTTTTAAAAATAGTGGATAACAACAAGATTGTTTTCTTCTGATAGACTTGAGCTTCGGGAGTTTCATTGTTTGCTATATTAAATAATACAACAGTTTGATTTGATCTGTGTGGAGCATTAGAACGCAACCCCGTACATATCTTCAATATAGGCTCATATTTCAGTCTTCGGAGGCCGAGCAGTATGTATGTGTATGAAACATATTTACGATCTTTCTTACATCAAGTTCGTTTGCCAATTTTCTTTAGATACTTCGCTTACTTGAAAGTTTAGTATCTTTTATAGACGAACCATATTTCTTTCTATAGAACTAACTTTTTCCTCTTATCGTTTAAATAGACTGCCTATACTTACGACACTGGTATACCCTTAATTTATGTGTAGTATTTGTATTCGTGTAGTGACGTTTTGGCATTCAAGTTTACAATTATGTCTGCATAGGTACATTTAATTATAATGGTTTTGTTTGTGGTTAATTCTGGTGTAAGTTGTGAGGTTTGGCTACACGTCGCTTGATTGCTATAGTGCTCTAACTACCAATTTCATGTTTTGGAGGAAAACGCATTCAAAGGTTTAACCTTTATTTTCTCACTTATTTATGCACGTATGTGGACAAAAATATACCGGAGTGTTATCAGCAAACGGAGAATATGAATATAATTAAATATGTACTTTAAAAAATTATATGTTAATGTTATTTGCAATTGTATAAATGGAGATAACAAATATAAAAATCGTGAATTACTTTGCTCCAAGTTCAGGAGATGGTGCAGTACAGCATTCACCCGTTTGTAAAAATGTGGGAGATGGAGCAAAATAGAATCGCAAAACTTATTCTGTATTCTATACAAAATGTGGGAGATAGAGCAAAATGGAATCAAAAAACTTCTTCTGTGACGACTGAATCTTGAATCCGATTACGTCATATGTAAGATCTCGTTCTCACGAACACAGCGATTTAAAAAACTCATTTTTGAAAAAAATGGCAATAGAGCACTGTAGCAATAAAGCGACGTACAGTCAAACTTTTTAAAAACACAAATCCTTTTCATAAACTATTCCAAGGCGGTGATTCCAGTTTTAATTAGTTTATGTGTAAAGTTAGTGTTCTGTTAAAGTAGTGGATGAGGATGAGAATTACTGCTAGCTTTAATGTTGATAAGTTTGTATCACTTTATGTGTATTTATATTGAATATGTTTACTCTTTTAATCAAAATCATAGTCTACTTACAAATGAGTACTTTAAATATGTTTCATATCACATATATGTGTTTTTATATTATGAAAGTATGACAATTATTATTGTTCTATCACTTTGCAGTTGAGAATTAAATTATACATATATCATAGGCTGTGTACACAGATTACCAAAATCGGCACCAGAAATCCTGATATATACTTTATAAGCTGTTATTTACATGCACTGTTATATAGAACGAAAACAGTATATTTTAAAATTAATTTGCCAAGAAAGCATTGTCTTGTGGATATACAATTTTCTTTAATATTATTTATCTGGGATTTGTTAGAAATCGATAAAAGAACATAATACTAAGAGAACGAGCAAATTATAAATTAGCAAACATGGTTCGAAGAAAACATCAACTACTAGTTCTTAGAGGCAGCGAGTTATTATGGTCTCCCTATTCGTCGATTTCTAAAGTAAAATTGATGTATAGTGTAAGTTATTACAAACCAATATATTCTTTCTAAACACTTTTAAACGTGTGTGTCGTACTTGAAATGATCAACCAATTTTGATGATAGCAATAAAAAGATTAAAATTGACAAGACACGGAAGATCCCAATAATTATTTGGAAATGAGAGCATTATTATTTTTTGTAATTGTTAAAAATGATCATTCCATCTGAGCATATCGCCAAATGGTATTTAATATCCGGTTATAACTTCAAATAAACCTGCAAGTCGGCAAATAAAAGGCGTGTCTGTATGAATGTTCGTTGCGTTAATAAAAACGAACAAAACTTACATATGTCAATTGCAAGCAACAACAGTCTATTTATTGAAAATGCCGTCAAGTAAAGACAAGTTTTCCAAAATCTTTGGAATGCGAAATCGTGGAAATGCACTTGGTAAGTATTTATTTAATGTAAACTCAGAAACATATTCTAGTCTTCAAACATGGGATTTGACCGGTCTGTCTTGAATCAGTCACGTTAACTCAACAGGATTGTTTTAATACACAGACTATTTTGATATGGACCTTGAACGTTATCTTCTTTATTTTAATATTAAGGCGATGTTGCTCTTTATACTGGAAGAATTTCACATCTATCCAATACAAGTATATTGTATCAATAGGCCTCCATTCCATATACATAGTATAAACTGTACAATCCACATATTTTCTTCCCCAATAAATGTAAAAACATTCACATATTCACAAGCGATTTCATATTAATTATAAATAAGAAAATTCAATAGAATGATTTTTTATGAGCTCATACGAATAAATAATACTGCAGTTAAATGAAGCCTTACGGTGAGACCTTTTAAACAGTGTAAAGCGGCAAAAAAATGCGTCGATTCTCATTCATAAAAAGCCTATGCATTTTTAAATTCAATTATAATTGTTGGTTTTAGTCTGAATCTTATCGCCAAATCCAGCGAGACACTATATTTAAATGGCGTGTTTACCAAATATTTTAATGTAATCTGATTAATTAAGTGCTTTCTAATGAAAATATTTGTTAAAAGCGTTTAATGGAGGACAAAGTTTAAGTATAATGTGCGACAATCTTCAACGGTGATCTTTGTGCCATGAAATGTTTTGGAAAATAATATTTTCTTTTAACAATTGCATCGTTCACGATAGAATAATTTAAGTAGGTAATTATTAAGGCGTGGGTGCGATTAAATGATCAAACGGGAGCTTCGCTCAAACCTATATATATATATATATAATTTTACATGCAGAGTTTGTATTGAGCAAGAATGCTCTCTTAAAAAATGCCAAATGTGTGTAAGTATAAATATTGAATATAAGAAATCTGTATAAGTTGTCACGCTTTACAAACAATAAAAACTGAATAAATTAAAAATACAAAGGTATACCTTAAGTAAAAGTGTGAGTGCCTATCAGCTATGCTAATTGAAGTTCCAGTCACAATACATTGAAATAAGAGGTGACACGATATGTTATTAATGCTCGCGAGCTAACATGGGTTGACTTAGGAAGTTTTATTTTCAATATTAAAGCAACTGTACATAAATACTGGCAGGTGTTTTGCTTTGTTTAGACATTTAATGAATAATACATGTACTGTATTGCAAAGAAAAATATGTACCTTTCTGATAATTTATAAGTTTTAACTTGATATTCTTTTTTTACATTTGTTGTGACAATTCTAAGAACCAAATACAATTGACGACGAAGTATAACATAAACTTTATTTCTCCAGTAATTCAGTGCATGCCCTTTAAACATGCATACCTGTCTTATGTTTATACAATAGGATTGAAGTAAAAACAGTTAACAATTGATGAAAAGAAGTAAGATTGTTTTTAGGTTCCTCATATGGAAACATTTACTGTGTGTGCCCTGATTGGTTGGGATATGGTTTCTTGGATTTATCTTTTCCAGCAAATTATATCAACCTTAAAAACAGATTGAACGCAACTTCAACATAATGAACATGGTTTAACACACGTCAAGTCAATAAGTATTACATGTATATGAGAGACGGTAACGGACACCAGATAACATAATATAATTGGTACTACTGGTACTACAATGCCAATTTACCTCTTGGTATCTCTGATATCATCTCATATCCACTAACCTATTAGCCATTATTTGACATGCGACGTTGATTTCAATTTTATCGCATAGAACTATATATTATATTAGAACTCCCATACCATTCCATAATCCATGTTAAAAGGTGCTTGACAGTTACATGTATATGGACATGGCAATTTTTTTAAATGTTCAAGCGTGGGATTTTTTATACATGTAATTTCAATTATGCATTGACTTTTTGAACATGCAAGCAGAAACCACACACAGCACATATGAGGCGCGTCATGCAAAAATGGGTCTTATGCCATATGCGGCCAGGGTAGGTTTAAAGCAGTCTGCGCATGTGCGCAGTCGCCTAAGAACAGGAGCTACATTGTCTGCTAAAGGGACAACGAAACCTTGTGTATTTTCATAGCGGGCAGCGTAGCTCAAGACCAGGATGTGCATTCGCATATTGCAAAAGACCCATTTTCGCAAGACACGGCTCATATTCTTTTAGGGGAATGGAAACAAACCATTTTTAGTGAGTGTTTTGGCATCTAGTCTTTGGTAAAAAAAAAACCTATAATATTCATCAGCAGTTTTGTCCCAAATGATATAATAATGAGCGCTTCATCTACGATCTTGACAATGACGAGGAACATCTTTTTAGCATTAATATATACAGGGCGAATGCATATTCTGTTATGGGCCCTTATTGGCACACCTTCGGCATCATCGTTAAAGTACATTGCAGGTCGCCGTGGCGTAGTGGATATGGTGTCCGCCTAGCGATCGGGAGGTCACGGGTTAGAACCCCACTGGGAGCTTTCCTTCGATCTCCCCAAAGACATCAAGTACTGGTTCTAGTCCCAGGAAACGGACTCGAGAGCGTTTCTATAAGGCTAAGGCTTTCGATGCAATCGAGCTCAAATAATTAGGTTTAAACTAAATTACATTGTTATTTATGCGTTAACTTGTTTTGGGGATTTGCAGTACCTTAATTTACCTGAATAACAAAATTATTGTTCGTAGACGTGTCTGCATGTTTTATTTTCAGTTGTCCGCCTGTCGGTTCGTGGAGTATCCTATTATATATTTATTGCGGATTAAGATAAATGTGGACCTTTATAATGTATTTGAAGATGTCAGCTGGATAGACTTATCCACTACAGTAGCCAGCGTTATGGGATTAAAGCCGTTAATTCAGTTTAGCCGTATTTATATAATTAATCAATCTTCAACAGGCGAAGTCCAAATAAGCAGTTACGCGTAAAGGATGCGAGCAATTTGGTGTATGGTAACGCATAATGATTTAATTGAAACGTTGTATGTTGTTTGATATGTTCCATGGATCGTTAATAATTTCCAACTCACTGGTGAAGGATCCGCCGCTCCCTAAATGTTAAATTTAATACAAGCACCTGACATCATTCGCAACTGATGAACTCAAACTTATACATACCTTCGTTTGTACACAATTGCACTATTCGTCTTCGTTACCGCATCTGTATAATGTCTCATGTCAGAAAGGTTGTGAATCAGTTTGTTTTCAGTTGAAGAGTTAATGTTTGGAATTAATTAACAAATACTAGTTTGATCTGATTTAAATGAACCTTACATACGCATGTCTACTATAAAAACGACAGACGTTTCACGAGAAATTAATATGTTCGCAAAAAATTGTTGGCATGTCTTTAGACCGGTTTAAACCCCAATGCATTGAATTGTCTATTACAAGGCGGTGATCCCAGCATTAATCATTATGTGATGTATTAATGTTGTATTTTCGTGTATCATCTAATATAAATTACTTATTATTGGAATGTCTCTCCTGATATGGTTTCTGGAGTTAACGTATTCCTATATATTTAAGCCATACACGTACGAGTACATAATATCGAAGAGAATAAAAAAGTAAACTTAATGTTTAAATGACAAATATACCCCTTTTAAATACACAATCAGCAGTGTGTGTGGAGTATAAGTATACGTACAAAAGGGCACCAATGAATGATATTTTTTGTCTAACGTTTTGTTGGTGACATTTTCTCTTATAGATCTTAAACGATAACCTCAGAATTACAAAATTTCAATATTATGCGACATCAAATTAAATGTATTGAAAATCGTAATATTTCGCGAGTAACACTGTAAGCTATTCATATTCATTTTCTTACAATAATACTGCCTAGTTCAAATGGTGCCAATTAGTATGACGATGCGTATTTCAAAATAATTTGTGATGAACATTAAACATGATATATTTTCAGTGCGGAAAATTGTTTTAATATTCATCAAAATGCGATAAACTTTAGATACCGCAAGCCAGGTAATACCCAACCTGTCTATCTAACTTGAAGGTAGATTGCAAATAAACGATTACCGAAATGTATTGCATGAATTACTTTACATTTCATATGTGTACGTCATCATAAAATATACAACTTATAATAACCTTCAGATTATTTTTTTTATCACACACAAGTCTTATCGGACTGCAAACAACGCTACTTCTGTTATTACATATGCAAAAGACGTATAATGATACGTTAAATATATGTATGCCATCCATTAATAAATGTAAATGAAGTGCTCGTGTGATGGATTCGCTCATAATGACCTGTGCAGAAACCGTTAATGTGGAGCAACACGAAATCCTTGATGTGTTGGTAATGGATGCCATAACAAGACACAAATGCAATTTTAAGAACTGCGCCCCAGTGTCACTCTACTATTTCAATATTTTAATATTTGATATACGACAAAAGACACGTGAGGTAATGTTTCGATGAGGCAATGGTATATAATGCCACGATTAGAGAGCAATTTTATAAAACTTCATTTAGTATTCCAATTTGATACAGGTATATTTCTCGACCCTTTGTTGAGGTCAACAGACATCAGTAGGTATAAGAAACAAAACTTTTATGATCCAACGTATCACGCTTTCAACCTGCCATTTTACATACGTTCGAATGTATGAATGTGTGTGGGGTATTTGCATGTTATTTTGGGTAAAAAATAGCGTATAAAGTATCTTATTTTTTTTCTCCACTTTTAAATAATAGTACATGCAAATTAGTATGAAAATATTTATAACTTTGACAAAACGTTGTGAGATTACCAGTAGACGCATTTGGGCCGCGTGATGCGAAAATAGGTCTTATGTCATATGCGGCAAGCATAGTGTAGATATCGCACAGGCTGGTCTGGAGCTACTCTGCCCACATATGGCATACAACCAGTTTTCGCATGACGCGGTTCATTTGTCTTTTCGTTATGGAATTATATCTGAATTGTCGTTCAAATCGAGTTCAACAAAATAATCAAGGTCGGTAAGAAACATGTTTGTACTAAAATACAATTAACAGTCCTCGCATCTAATGTATGGTTCGACTAATTGTCATTTCTTCATAAAACATTACAATACAATAAGAGTTTTATCACGTGGAGGCAACGATTGGACACGTTTGATGACCATGCACGCGTAATTGAATTCCTTCTTTGTTACATAAACATAATATAATATGCATGTTTGATGTAGATTTTCAACTTAACAAGGCAAATTGCTACAAAGATAATTCCAAAACTTTCTGACTGAAAAAAGCAGCATGCCAAGCGATTGATTATGTTTTACCTTAATACAAGCATGCTTTTGACAAGCATAGGAACTTCATTTGGACATGCATATGGGGCCTACTTAAAGGGCTAGAAACCACCACGAGGAACAGGAGTGCAAACATCAGTTGTTTTCTCTCAATTCTGACGTGTATACCATCAAACTGACACCAAAACATACACTTTGAATTGTTATTCAAAAACCGTATGCATCATACACTGCGCTAGGTGTGCTAATTATCAAACTATCATGTGACCGTTACGACATGACTTCCGGTTTGCGCATATGTAACAGTTTATTAAATCGGTATAAAGTAACAGTCTATTAATATGTAATATATGTAAGGCTTCAAACTGATAACCAGTATGCTTGTAAATTGCATTCTGGAATATTGCATACTGAATACTAAAGCTTTATTCAATTTATATTATCTTACAGTATATTTCTCAGTACTTATAAATTATTGTTCAATACACAATATGACAGTGTATATTATTTACGTTTAGGAATGCATTTTAAATATTAAATCACATGTGGCACATGTTAGGTAAGTATGCACGTTTTTCAATACATTTTAACAAAAAGACAGATTAGAATAGATGTATTGATGTTAATTTTGAAAAGACAGATTTCTCTGTGTGTAAATAAACGATGAAAATCGTAATACATCAATTTCTGTGATATCCGATCTTATTAAATACGTTACCTTCTTATACAATATTCAAGGTAGAATAATCTTCAGAACAAAACACGCACATTTGTAAGAAGACTGTAAAAAACACTGCTGATCCTATCAAAGCACGCAAAAGACGTATATTATTACATATCATGTACAACACATTAATTTATGAAAATGAAGTGCTCTCTTTAAAGATTCACTCATAATTTGTTTGCCCTATACAAACAACGTAAGAAGGAAGGAATACAATACCATTGATGTGTAAACGAATGCCACAACAAGATACCAATGCAATATTAGGAGCTGTGTCACATTGTCATCCTACTATTGCAATATTGTTATATTTGATATATGAAACAGGCATGCGAGGTATTCTTTCGGATGAAACAAGGATCTACCATACAGTGATAAGATAGCGATTATATCAAAATTCCTTCAGTGCGTGTAGGTCAACAAACATGGGCAGGTAACTTTACGATATACAATGTTTTGTTTCACCGTTACACGTTTGCCACTACTCACTAGCAATGTGAGAACCGTCCAAATGTAGGAATGCTTGCGGTAACTTGAACCTTCTCTTGGGTTAAACATGTCGATATACGGATGATATCTTTAAATACACCATTAATTTATAGTCAATATGATGCATGTTATGTCGATTTTAAATTAATAAAAAGTATATTTAAGTATCTTGGGTATTTAACTTTTGAGTTCAGACGGTCGTCAAAATTTATTGTAAAATATGAGTCTGTAGCATTATCTTATTAAGCATTCTCGATGTGCATGACACAGGAAAATGAAATAATGTATTCAGTTTTACACACAATTGAAATGTAACAATTAGAGAAACCCAAATAACTATGTCAACGAGAAAACAAGAATTCTTTCTCGGAATTATTTGTTTTCTTTAAGTTATATTCGTGCATTTACTGTCCTATGTGAACCGTTAATTATGCCACGCAAGTCTGGACACAAAATGTGCAATTGATATTATCTGGTGTGTCGTTTGCAGATGACCAATGTCTTCCGGTTATATAAGAACATCAACGTGTGTCAATGCCATATGTTTGTTAAATTATTTGATCGGTAGATCATATGTTAATCAAATATATTAACATCAAAGTATTGAAAATATTAAAAAAGTGTCAATATAATCAGTAAGACGTAACTAATTTCGATAAAAGTTTGGTTATCATGTTGCTAACATATTTCATACAGCTTTATACTTCAACAATTTCATGTAGAAAGCAGGATTGTCTTGTCGATATATGTGGCGTGTTCTGAAAAAACTGGGCAAAATGCTTGTGCGTAAAGTGTCATCCCAGATTAGCCTGTGCAGTCCGCACAGGCTAATCCGGGACGACACTTTCCGCCTAAACTGGATTTCCGATAAGCAGAGACATCATTTAAACGAAACATTTCATAAAAGCGGAAATTGTCGTCCCTGATTAGCCTGTGCGGACTGCACAGGCTAATCTGGGATGACAATTTACGCACAAGGATTTTGTCCAGTTTTCTCAGAACACGCCACATATTGTGTTCCTGTTTGTAATTTAGCTGGGCATTGTAGGATAATATAGTCCAGTCTATCTTCAATATTAACCATGCATGGTGCGTTGGAAAGATCTATATAGTTTGCGAAGGAAAGAACAACGGTGAGCGATGAAAGAGAATCCGAGCTAGAGAAAGAACAAGTCAATTCATAAATGGGCCAACCTGGTTAAAGGACAAAATTAAATACCAGAACTCAGAGTCAGCGAGCTATTATCTAAATGCGTCAATCTCAAAAGTTATAAACATCGTCAATGTAATCGGTTCTTTTTTAACACTTGTTGATTTATTTGTCATATTTGACGTGATCAACCAATTTTGATAATTGCTATGTGTGGGATTAAATGCACAAGACATGAAAGATCGCATTAATTGCTTGCACTTGAGAACATTGAAATGTATTTTATAATTGTTTACAACGACCCTGTCCATCAGAGCATTCCTTTACGTTGTGTTGAAAGTCCTGTTATCTTCTTCAATCTAACCTTTAAAAGGGCGTGTCTCTAAACAGTATTATTTGCTTTAATAACATGAATACAACATCGGATATAATGTCAATTAAATAACAAACACAGATTTATTTAAACATACATTACTTAATTACACAATTACTTTGTAATTACTGAAAAGGCAATTCGTCACAACGAATTAATACATATTTATTAAATGTTTAACTCAGAAACATGTATTAGTCATTTACATATGGTTTAACCGATTCCTGCCTGTAGTATTGGATTGCAAATGTTAACTATACAGGCATCATAGATGTTTGAACTTAACAAGAGGACCATGATTGCGCTAAAGCGCTAACTTGAGTTCACGGTACACTAACAGTCGAAGACTTTACCTGGTAACCTAGTTGTTCAACACCATTTGACCCAAGGTCAACCATAGCTTTAACATTGTCATGATAAACCGTCTGACCAGGTTGCTTCAACATTGTGTCATAAATGTGTCTTCTATAGAGGTAATATTTTTCTGTAAAATGTAACATCGTGATTTAATGTTTAGATACAGGTGACCCAGATAAGAACTTGTCCTTAAATTGCAAATATAAACATTGTGACCATGTTTCATTAGAATTGAGACAATAATGAAGATTCCAGAGAATTGAGAGCGTTTTTCTAAGATTTGACCTGATGACCTAGTGTTTGGACACAAGTTTACCAAGTTTCGAACTCAGTATGTATAGTGTTATATATCCAATCCGACAAAGTTTCATCAAGAATGAGTCATGTGGATTTAAGAGTGGTAACAATGAACGTCTTATCTGTTTTATAACTAAACTGTACATCAGATCATTCCTATACATGGTTTTTAGTTGTTCGCAAGAACAATTATCGTTGAGAGGGAGTTTTGCAAGTCGGTCTGCTCTTAGCTACAGCAAGAACGATAACCACTGCATCTGCCTGTGCACACTGATTATCCTGTTTATACTTCACCACTGGTGTTACACTGCAGGCAGTGAGTGTGTGTATGTAATCAATAGTGTTTAACAGCTTGTGCGATGACATTGGCCAGTTTGTCATTGAAATCTGTACATATTGGCTGCGTTCAGGGAAAACGGGGCTTAATGCATGTCAAATAAGTGGTGTCCTGTACACAGTGATTAGCCTGTGCAGTGCGCACAAGCTAATCAAGGACGACACTTTCTGATTTTATGGTGTTTTTCGTTTAAAGAGAGTCTGCATTAAGCCCTGTTTTCCCAAAATGAAGCTTAAAATATCTTTTCTATTAATGATTTGAGAAAAAAGATAAAAGTGATAATAACTTCAAAAGAACTTCATTGACAAAGCAAATAAACAAAATCACTTTTAAATCAAATATACAACCAACGAGTTCTAAATTTTTACCTTGCAGATAAATGAAGCCTTACGGTGAGACCTTTTAAACAGTGTAAAGCGGCAGAAAAATGCATCGATTCTCATTCATAAAAGCCGAAGCATTTTTAAATTCAATTATAATTGTTGGTTTTAGTCTGAATCTTATTGCTAAATCCAGCGAGACACTATATTTAAATGACGTGTTTACCAAATATTTTATTGTAATCTGATTAATTAAGTGCATTCTAATGAAAATATTTGTGAAAAGCGTTTAATGGAGGACAAAGTTTAAGTATAATGTGCGACAATCTTCAACGGTGATCTTTGTGCCATGAAATGTTTTGGAAAATAATATTTTCTTTTAACAATTGCATCGTTCACGATAGAATAATTTAAGTAGGTAATTATTAAGGCGTGGTGCGATTAAATGATCAAACGGGAGCTTCGCTCAAACCTATATATATATAATTTTACATGCAGAGTTTGTATTGAGCAAGAATGCTCTCTTAAAAAATGCCAAATGTGTGTAAGTATAAATATTAAGTATAAGAAATCTGTATAAGTTGGCACTCTTTAGAAACAATAAAAACTGAATAAATTAACAATACAAAGGAATACCTTAAGTAAATGTGTGAGTGCCTATCAGCTATGCTAATTGAAGTTCCAGTCACAATACATTGAAATAAGAGGTGACACCATATGTTATAAATGCTCGCGAGCTAACATGGGTTGACTTAAGAAGTTTTATTTTCAATATTAAAGCAACTGTACATAAATACCGGCAGGTTTTTTGCTTTGTTTAGACATTTAATGAATAATACATGTACTGTATTGCAAAGAAAAATAAGTACCTTTCTGATAATTTATAAGTTTTAACTTGATATTCTTTTTTTACATTTGTTGTGACAATTCTAAGAACCAAATACAATTGACGACGAAGTATAACATAAACTTTATTTTTCCAGTAATTCAGTGCATGCCCTTTAAACATGCATACCTGTCTTATTTTTATACAATAAGATTGAAGTAAAAACAGTTAACAATTGATTAAAAGAAGTAAGATTGTTTTAGGTTCTCATATGGAAATATTTACTGTGTGTGCCCTGATTGGTTGGAATATGGTTTCTTGGATTTATCTTTTCCAGCAAATTATATCAACCTTAAAAACAGATTGAACGCAACTTCAACATAATGAACATGGTTTAACACACGTCAAGTCAATAAGTATTACATGTATATGAGAGACGGTAACGAACACCAGATAACAGAATATAATTGGTACTACTGGTACTATACAATGCCAATTTACCTCTGGGTATCTCTGATATCATCTCATATCCACTAATCTATTAGCCATTATTTGACATGCGACGTTGATTTCAATTTTATCGCATAGAACTATATATTATATTAGAACTCCCATACCATTCCATAATCCATGTTAAACAGTGCTTGACAGTTACATGTATATGGACATGGCAATTTTTTAATGTTCAGGCGCGGGATTTTTTATACATGTAATTTCAATAATGCATTGACTTTTTGAACATGCAAGCAGAAACCACACACAGCACATATGAGGCGCGTCATGCAAAAATGGGTCTTATGCCATATGCGGCCAGGGTAGGTTTAAAGCAGTCTGCGCATGTGCGCAGTCGCCTAAGAACAGGAGCTACATTGTCTGCTAAAGAGGCAACGAAACCTTGTGTATTTTCATAGCGGGCAGCGTAGCTCAAGACCAGGATGTGCATTCGCATATTGCAAAAGACCCATTTTCGTAAGACACGGCTCATATTCTTTTAGGTGAATGGAAACAAACCATTTTTAGTGGGTGTTTTGGCATCTAGTCTTTGGTAAAAAACCCATATAATAATCATCAGCAGTTTTGTCCCAAATGATATAATAATGAGCGCTTCATCTACGATCTTGACAATGACGAGGGACATCTTTCTAGCATTCATATAAACAGGGCGAATGCATATTCTGTTATGGGCCCTTATTGGCACACCTTCGGCATCATCGTTAAAGTACATTGCAGGTCGCCGTGGCGTAGTGGATATGGTGTCCGCCTAGCGATCGGGAGGTCACGGGTTAGAACCCCACTGGGAGCTTTCCTTCGATCTCCCCAAAGACATCAAGTACTGGTTCTAGTCCCAGGAAACGGACTCGAGAGCGTTTCTATAAGGCTAAGGCTTTCGATGCAA
This sequence comes from Dreissena rostriformis, assembly GCA_007657795.1. NCBI lineage: Eukaryota > Metazoa > Mollusca > Bivalvia > Myida > Dreissenidae > Dreissena > Dreissena rostriformis. Next base: position 1,549 of record VMBQ01001836.1, on the reverse strand, counting down.
TCGAGCTAAAATAAATAGGTTTAAACTAAATTACATTGTTATTTATGCGTTAACTTGTTTTGGGAATTTGCAGTACCTTTATTTACCTGAATAACAAAATTATTGTTCGTCGACGTGTCTGCATGTTTTATTTTCAGTTGTCCGCCTGTCGGTTCTTGGGGTATCCTATTTTATATTTATTGCGGATTAAGATAAATGTAGACCTTTATAATGTATTTGAAGATGTCAGCTGGATAGACTTATCCACTGCAGTAGCCAGCGTTATGGGATTAAAGCCGTTAATTCAGTTTCGCCGTATTTATATAATTAATCAATCTTCAACAGGCGCATTCCAAATAAGCAGTTACGCGTAAAGGATGCGAGCAATTTGGTGTATGGTAACGCATAATGATTTAATTGAAACGTTGTACGTTGTTTTATATTTTCCATTGATCGTAAATACTTTCCAACTCACTGGTGAAGGATCCGTCACTCCCTAAATGTTAAATTTAATACAAGCACCTGACATCATTCGCAACTGATGAACTCAAACTTATACATACCTTCGTTTGTAGACAATTGCACTATTCGTCTTCGTTACCGCATCTGTATAATGTCTCATGCCAGAAAGGTTGTGAATCAGTTTGTTTTCAGTTGAATAGTTAATGTTTGGAAATTATTAACAAATACTAGTTTGATCTGATTTAAATGAACCTTACATACGCATGTCTACTATTAAAACGACAGACGTTTCACGAGAAATTAATATGTTCGCAAAAAATGGTTGGCATGTCTTTAGACCGGTTTAAACCCCTATACATTGAATTGTCTGTTACAAGGCGGTGATCCCAGCATTAATCATTATGTGATGTATTAATGTTGTATTTTCGTGTATCATCTAATATAAATAACTTATTATAGGAATGTCTCTCCTGATATAGTTCCTGGAGTTTACGTATTCCTATATATTAAAGCCATACACTTACGAGAACATAATATCGAATAGAATAAAAAAGTAAACTATATGTTTAAATGACAAATATATCCCTTTTAAATACACTACCAGCAGTGTGTGTGGAGTATTAGTATACGTACAAAAGTGGACCAATGCATGATTTTATCTTTAACGTTTTGTTGGTGACATCTTTGAAGACCTTTTCTTTTATAGATCTTAAGCGATAACCTCAGCATTACAAAATTTCAATATCGGTATTCGTCATCAGTGGTGTTTATTAAATATAAAAATTACGCGACATCAAATGAAATGTATTGAAAATCGTAATATTTCGCGAGTAACACCTGAACGCTATTCATATTCATTTTCTCAGAATAATATGGCGTACTTCAAATGGTGCCAATTATTATGACGAAGCGTATTTCAAAATAAGTTGTGATGCACATTAAACTTGATATCTTTTCATTGTGGAAAATTGTTTTAATATTCTTCACACTGCGATAAACTTTAGATACCTCAAGTCAGGTAATACCCAACCTGTCTATCTAACTTGAAGGTAGATTGTAATAAAAGATTACCGAAATTTATTGCATGAATTACTTTACATTTTATATT